>LTAE01007102.1:0-23658 GCA_001647135.1 Pontederia paniculata
AACTCTCCAATCATTGTTAAAGGCTCACTAATATTAATTGAATGAACATAGGGTTGTCCATTTGATGGTTGACGGATAAATGATTCAAGGAACCATATTGTTATTGTTTATTGATGGTTCACAGATCCATATTGTATTATAATGAGCAAGGCTCATATTGATGGGGACGACTGTATGAGGACGGATTGAGGAAGTCACAAAGGGGACTTCCGATCATCAAATGACAACAAATAAGATAAGTCTAGCATGGACACATATTGTTATCGTTATTAAACATTAGGAAGTCTAATGTTATTGAGTGTTCATGTTAGATGATGTTATTGATATGAAATGGTTAAAGTCACAAGATATAATGACTTAATCACTATTGTGCTTTGATATATTGATATCATGCTATATTGATCCTATTATTCGTTGTTATTGTTATTGTATCGCATTGTCATTGTTTTACATACTGGGCGAAAGCTCATAGGTTCTGCCCCTGCATTGGATCCTGCAGGCCGACAAACATAGGTATGAAGGTGCTGCTGTTGGCGAGAGGATTGCACATGACAGGTGTTATGTATCAAGTTGTATGAGTGTGTGGCCAATTAGTAGGTCTTTTGCTTATTTTCAGCATGTATCGAGTATGTTGTATGGGCGATGAGCTCAAGACTATGTGTAAGCAATGAGCTTAGATGTTGTAAGTTAACCTTATGTGTTCTTATGACTAATGTATCGAGTTCGTTGATCGTTTTCGCTGCTGTTATGTTGTTGTAATTTATCGTCTTCCGCTGTCATGATTTATCGTTTTCTCGTACCGCCTCGGGAGACTCCTCGACGCGTGTCGGATATCGATTTGTACACGCATGGGGTGCGCTCGCGGGGCGTTACAGAGGTTACGACAGAATATGTTGGGTTGTAGGTGAAGTAGATGCATAAGGAGTGAAATATCAAGCGATGCTCGTCATCTTCTATCAGTAGTTCTGGAAATAAATTGAGATAAAATTTGATTGTGATGACATTATCACTCTAGTATCATAGTCGAGAGTTTCAACATATCACCAAGTCCATGGTCGTGATTAAACACCTGGTTGATGTTTTTTTTTCTTCCTAAGAGAGAAGTCACAAGGTAATCGACTTGATCCTAGTTATAAATAAATTAGCTGAATATAAGGCACCTCTTAGAGATACTGTTAATCTGTATGCATAAAATTTTCTGGTAGTGTTATGTGATTAAAGTATGATGATTAGATCAAACGTCTAAAGTTAAAAGTAGCTTGAGTGACCAACGGGGTTGGGGTATAGTAGTAAAGAGCTCTTTGATTAAGGAGATCTCTGAGTTCGAGTCCTCTATATAGATAATTTTTTTGTTAAAAGTCATATCCATCATAGTTAAGTATCCGACTCGAGACGACACAGATTAGTACACTAGTTCCGGATACTCCGAGGGCAACACAAAAAAATTAACTTGGGTGGTGCATCTTTTGCACATGATCATTGATTAAACTCGAAGGGAGTGAAGAGTTCAGACTCCAAAGTCCTAATATGAATATACGTGAAGTCTAATAATCAATGTTGTCGACTTATTCTTTTATATTGCAAACCCTCTTTCTCCACTTAAATTCTATGTGAATTTTGAATTGTATATGGTGGTAGAAATTTATACTTTTAATTGATTTCTTGTATTGATTAGAAATTCGTAGATATTTTTTTCAAATCTTCATTTTAAAGAAGATAAAAACAATACATAAAAATTCATTTTATTTTGTTTGAAATTGATGTCAATTTAAAATGATTAACTCAACACTTTACTTTAACCCCTAAATCAAGTAGCTTTAAACGACTAATTTCTGAGTATATTAAGCATTTGGGAAAAGCTCCTCATATAAGTTTGTGAAGACTGATTTGAACATTTATGCATTACCAATGTATATTTGATGTTAGTATGCTACATGCATTTTAACGAAGGGACTCCTTCCTATATTTACATTTTTATGAAAGAGCGTTACATATATTTTACTACAATTTATTGCAATCTATTCTTTTCCCTCATTCTTCCCTTGCTTGTTATCCATTTTCTTCAATTTTCAAGCTACTGAATGGTCAATTACTGTACCAACTTACAACATGGCCTTCATCTTTCTCATGCAAAATGTTCTTGCAGTACAGTCATCAGCATCATCTGTGCAAGATATGGACCCAGGGACCAAAAGCGAGGAAGTTGTTGGTTACAAAAACATTACTGCCAAAACAGCTCGGTTAAAATCAATGCTTTCTGCTCTGCTGGAGGATCCTGTGTTATCTGATGTTCCTAAAAGACCGACTCTTATAGATGTTGACATATTAATAAATTTGGAATTAGGCAGTGCAAGGAGATTATACATCATCAAGATGGATAATACTTGTTTTGGTTTGTTTTGTTAAATTGGTATATTGTGAATTTCAGTACTATGAAAAACTTCAAGCTAATCTAAGAATTATATGGTGCTATTACTGCTGTTTTTCAGCGAATTTATTTTCTTAATATTTTTAATTATTTTGCTTGCCGGCAATATCCAGCAACAACTGAAATTTGTTATTTTAGAAACTCTTGGTTAATCTCTTAATCCAGGTCATAACTCTTTGACATGTTTTCTTATCCTGTTCTGGGAACGTGAATAATGTGTTCTGCTGTGTGATTCATATTATTGGCTAATGGTACTAGTCATGCAATAGGATCACCCTTGTTTATAATGCAATACCCAGAAGGCATGCTCTCCGTAAGTAAAATAAATGCTTGTATTTAGTTATCCTATTTTTGGCTTAGTTATAATTATTATTTAAACACGCGATCAATACTTCAATGTTTTGTATTTTCTCAGGGTTATTCTTTGTGTCTTCATAAAAAAATATTCTTTTAACTATCATGAACTTCACAATTGTAGTATATTTCTTTTGAAATTAGTTAATTTTTCTTTGAAATTGTAAAACACAGCTCAGCTTCGTATAGGGTCATTTTTTCCCTCTTTCCTTCTGCTTTTAGACCATTCTTGTTATGTTACTGCCATTTGCTATCCACTTAGCATAACACAATCTTGTTTTTTTGGCAACTTTAACATCTTATCTTAGTGCATCCATTGTATATGTTGCTTTGACTGGCTTTTTTTTTCATTTAAGATGTCGCAGTGCTCAACTCAGCTACTGTTAAAGACTTGAAATTAGCTATCATGAAGAAAGTAAATGAGATAGAGCAAGCAAAGATGGGCCATCTCAAAGGCATCCATAATTTTGAACTGTAATTCTATGCTTTTCTAACATATACTTACTCTTAAGTTTTAGATGAATTTGACATTTATATTATCAATTCATTGAGGGGTTTGTTTATACTAAATAAATTATCACATGATTGTTGCTAAGTCTTCTGTCATGAGTTCTTGGCATTGATGTGTAACAAGAACAGATGCTGTTATTAAGTTTGATTTCAACAACACAGCATATCAGTGTCTTTGGTCCTTGCCTTTGTAATACCATCCTTTAGCATGCGGCATGCTGGCTTGCATTATATTTCTTTAGATCATTCCCATGCAAATACCTTGTCCTCACGTCAATGATCTCAAAAGCTTTAAAAAATATGTCAATTTTTAAGCCGGTTACCAAGCCACATATCAGTTATTTTCAACAATATGGACCGAATTTCTGTCATTATCTATGATGTATGACATGCTCATATAATCAGCATAAAGTCACCAGAAAAGGGTTCAATAAATTGACAACTCGGCATTAAAATACTTCTGTATACATTATCTTTGTTTCTCCACTCAGGAGGCATGTCTGGGCTAACTTTTGTCTCATGTATCATAATGAGAAGATCATTGATGATAAAACATCACTTAACGACCACGACATACGCCACAACAGAAAGGTACCAAGTCTTCCTTTTTCTACTACTCGTGCGACTATGATGTAATTAATTGGCATGATAAGTTGGTTAGTTGCCGAATGTATTATGCTTGGGCAGACTTAGCTTCGTAATATGTCCTGTCTTTGTACATTCACTGTACATATTTAGTGATTCTTCTTAACAGAGCCTTTCGAGACTTGTTTTATTCTTATTACTTCCTGCGTCAGCATGTTTATCATATGGTGATATCAATTTTTCTTATAATACGACACTTTTATCATTTAAGAGATAAAAGCAAGCTAAAACAACAGTCTTGTGGTTTGTAAACTCTTTAGGATCGAGAGGGGCCCGAACCAAACCAAAAACGGGCCTTTCGACTCACTCTCGTATGGCTCGCCCTCGAGCCCTGGGCGGGTCGGCCGGGTCTTTCCCTGTTGTTCTGTTCCCGCCACGAGAAAGACGCACGGAAGAGGTATGCCCAGCGCGTGGAGGATCCGTTGAGAGTGTCCGTTGTCTCGGTAGGGCCATTTATTGTCAGGATAAAAAAAGGTCAGTGCTACGGTCCCTATTGTTTGATCCACTATTGACCGGGGACGAGCCCCGACTTCCATAGGTCCTTGGTTCGACCTCCCGTAGCGGTCCTTGCTTTTATTTAAGAAAGCGGAGCGGGGTCAATTTCTCGTATTTGCTCAGTGTGCCCCCCTTTCGTCGAGTGCCCCGCCCGGTTCACTGGGCTGTTGGCCTACCAAGCACTTGCCCGCTGCTTCTGCCGCCCGCTTGGGCGGGCGGAGCGCTCGTTATCCTTACTGTTCTCTCTGCTGGGCCCCCTCCTATTGCTCTAGCCATAAGCTATGGCAGCTCCAGCTCGCACCCACTCTGGCCCGCCCTGCGAGGCCAGAGTGGGCTCAGCGGTCAGCCCCTGACGTTAGGGGGTCTTTCGCTTTTGCCAGATCTANTCCTCTCAAGCAGGGGATTCTCTTTCAGCTTGTTCGTGTCATCTTCTAAATAGAAAATCTGGACATCTATCTAAAATAGTAAATGCCGAAAATTCTCTGCTCATCAAATAGGGAGCAGGAAGACTCTATGGAAAAATGGTGGTTCAATTCGAGGTTGTCCAACGGGAAGTTAGAGCATAGGTGTGTGTTAAGTAAATCAATGGATAGTGTTGATGGTATTGGGCATACCAGTCGAAGTGAAGAACCTATTCGAAATGATACAAATAAAAAAATTCCTAATTGGAATCGTAGTGATAATTCTAGTTTTACTAAGAGAGAGACCGGAGGCTGAAGCGAAATCCTCATAAAGTGGAAAGGCGGAATGGGGGTTAGGTAAAGAGCAGTAGATCAGATCATCGGCAAATAATTGTGGGGTAACTGAATTTTTCTCTCTTTGGAACAAGTGCAGGTTCGGTGATTCATGCCATGTCGGATGAGCAAGATATGCGGAAGATGGGGGGGCTTGCCTCCTCGTTTCCTTTGACCGGTAATCAATGATCGATTCAGAACCTTTCTTTTAAAGGCCAATGAACGGGGACTTTGGACTATGGACTACTTTTAAGAGTTCTATATAAGAGCTTCCGTCTTACTGACTAGTAAAGTTAATCAAATAATGGACACTAAACTGCTTTACTGTTGTTCCTTGCGCTTTCATTCCTCTTTAAGCAGCCTTTCAGTTTACAAAGGGCACTAAACCTGATCGATTTAAGCCCGGGGACATAATAGTAAGCCACTAAGGGGTCGTTTGGTAGATGGACTAACTTTTTTTAATCCATCAAATAGTCTCATTCCCTTAATCTAGCAGGAATAAGCTTAATCCATGTAGATGGAGGAATATATTTGTCTCTACTTTTTTATTCTCAGCACAATAAATATTGTGGGTCCCACCTAATGAATTAAATGGGTGTTTGGTTCAACCATGAGGAATAAGACCTTAATCTTGGTCCTATTCCCCAACCAAACGCCCCATAAGGGAATTGAGATTTACTATAAAGATGTTTCCTGCAAAAAATGTGTCTCCTGTAATGGAATCTGAAAACCAAGTTCATTAATTATAGTCAGGGGTAAACAGAGTCTAATCAGCGTTCTCTCTTTTGCTCCTATCAGTCAGCAGTGTACTTCTTACCAAAGATACCATACTGCATTTTCACATATAACTCAAGTTAATCACCGATATTGAGTTGAAGGATATCACATCATCCAAAAATCAATGTAAAAATAGTTTAATAGTTACTATTTTGCTGTACTAGAGAGTGGGAAAGAGTTTTTGGCAATCCTCTACCACCCGACCTCTATATTTTTTTCTTTATGATCATATTTATGGATGACTATTCAATATCTAATAATATTTTTACCCATTAAAAAAGTTTACTTTAGCTTTCAAAATAGGGATTATTTTAGATGATGTGGCTTATTGTTTCAGAATTTGGACTTGGTATATTTGGGTTTATCTCTCTCTCTCTCTCTCTCTCTCTCTCTCTCTCTATCTGTGTGTGTGTCTCCCTCCCTCTCTCTCTCTCGCTCGCTCGCTCTCGTATTCTTCTTGTTAACTTCATCTATGAATTGAAGAAAAGGAAGATAATGAAAGAAATATCAAGCACATAGAGAAGAATATGCCTTCTCCATTTATATTCTGCATCATAACATACCCCTCGATATCCTTCTCTTTTCTTCTTTCTTTTTTCCTTTTGTTTTTTGGACATGGGTTGATGGATGGTTGAGGTTCTTGTCAATGATTAGTTCATAAACTCCACCACAAGAATAATAAGATGATCGTACGCTGTTGTCATCTATAAACATTGACATATGACAAATGTAGTACTACCATGTCTAGTAACTATATGGGAGAAAAAAAAACCTTCCTGAACATTAACTGCTTTTCTTTCTCAAAAACATTAATAGCTTTTCTCCTCTGTGGAAAATGCTGATCTCCCTTACGAAGGGCAACCAGTACTGCCTGGATTCAAGAAAAATACAAAGGAAACTTACGATAAAAAAGGGGAAAAATTTACTAATTGCTAGGGAGCAGTTTGCTGGAATGTGAATTCTGTATCATCATTGCCACGAAGGGCATTAGCGATAGAGTCATTGTTGATGGAGCAGAGTAAAGATAAACAAAGATCATCGTACAAGGTAAAAAGAGCAAATGCAAGCAGTCGCTAATGTAGGCGGACTTATCTTAAAAGAAATTTGTCTTATTAATTGAGAAAGAAAGTGAAAAGATGCTCTCAGTTGTTGCCCAAGGAGCACTGATATCTGGTGGACCAGTGCAAAATGTATCAGGTGGTATAGAGTTTGAATTATTTGGTATGAGAATATATATGATACAACTTACAGTTCTGCTGCTGAAAGGTGTAAATTGGCCTATTGGCTGGGACTTCAATTTTATGGCAAACATGGTGTTGGAGTTCATATGAAAATCAGTAATCATATCTTATTTGTCAGATTGATTTTAAAGATGAGTTAGCACTCTATAAACTTTGAGATAGATGTAGATTAGCACTCTAGTATTACAAAAGCAAACAACAAGGTTGATTTCATCAAGCATGTCAATCTCCAACAATTGCCTCGATGCTCACTTATATGATAAGTTCCCATTTTCATTTTGTCAAATTTATATAATCTTCTGGAGGTAACAACAAGGAAGAGATGATCACAATTAAATATGTAGTATTGATCTTTGATCCTACCGGGAAAATAAGTCAGGTAAAGCAGTTTGTATCAGTTTCTTTGATTAGATATTTCTCACTTGTCTTCCGATGCAGGTGCACTTTCTTCCATATGTTGCATCCCGCGAACTTCGGAAGCATTCAAAAAGTCGGAAACACCGGTTCTTCCATAGTCTTAGCAAACGAGCTTAGAAACTCTTCTGTTTAAGATTCAATGCTTTTGTGATATATCTGAGAGTTTGGGCAATGTTTGGTGGAAAGGAATACCTTCGGTTAATGTGTGGCCAATGCATCCAAATATACATGTTAGATTTTTTCATCAGAAGGTGCATGATTTTTCATGAGAGAATGCAATAAAGTAACAAGAAGAGCAATACAACTGATCTAAATCAAAGAATAAGAATCAAGACTTGGATTACTTGTAAACTTTTTCTTACATATTAGAAGTTCAATCAAGCACCCAACAGACGATTTCCATTTCTAGATTCTAGAAGGATGATTTAGTTGGATGTTTATCTAAATCATGATGCAACTATCTTGGTATATTATTGCTTAATTCAAGTTGACTGATTTCTGAACAAGAGCTTGTATTGTACATGTTCAAAGTGATTGTTTAGTATTATAAGGATGAATATTCTCTGTTAAGCGAGTTCATAACCTCGGAGTTATGTATTTGAGTCGATCTCATCCTTCTATGAAGTTATAGGAGTTGGACTTGTTAATTAGGAATAGATAAGGTATGCTGTAACTCATACACAGTATTGTGAACAATGACTTGTTACTAACTTTTGTTTCATTTTTTTGAAACCAATGTCTTGCGGTATCTGGTTAGTTTAAAATTTTGTGTTGTGCATACAAAACTTAAAAACATAACTTATCGTCACAAGCTTTTTCATAAATTATAAATAATATATTTTGTTTAAATAATTATTCGATGAATGTAGAAATCGACATCAATTCAATCATTAGTGGTTTTTTTAATAAAAAAATCAGTCTAATCATTTTAGTCATCGAAAATAACTCACTTTCATTGCACAAATTTGTGCAAATGATTCTCCAACTAAAACGTATCCCAATTCCATCCTCCAATTTCATTTTGTAGTCACTCAAACTTTTTAAGTTTGATCGGCCATTATTAATTATCCAGTTAAAACATTGAGCACCAATATTTTTTCTCTCCTATATCAACATAAAAATAATAATAAATGACAAATTTTAGTCAAGAAACAAATTATTCTTGTGAGATTATAAAAATTACTATGAAGTAATCAACTTAATTAAAATTAATTACTCTTTTTTATCTAAGTTTAATTTAATTATAATATTGTAATTTAATTGTATGTGAATTATTGATCAAATTGATTAGCTCTTATGAGCTCTTCAATGTAATTTTCAAACTTTGTTGTAATTAATTATAATTTAATATTATTAGTTTGCATATAATAACCAAGACACTACACTTACTTCTTATCCATTGCCCCCACTTCAAGATATAATAAAAGATAATCACGCTAACAACAATAACAATAACAACAACAAATCCTTATCCACTACGTGGAGTCGACTACATGGATCATACGTCGTCATTGCGTTCTGTCAGTAACCTAATATTTAGGCATATTATTCACTAATAGATCTCGTTCTATTAGCTCGTCAAGTATTCGTTTTGGCCTCCCTCTCCCTCTTTTAATCAGACTCAAGATTTTTTTATCTACCCTCTTTACCAGGGCATCTAATAGTCTCCTCCGAACATGATCAAACTAGCTGAAGTGATCTCGCTAATAGAGGTCACTCGACTCATTCACGTATATGGTCATTTCACATACATCTTAACATCCTCATTTAAATTATTCTCACTTTATGCTCATGTTGTTCCTTCGTAGTCCAACATTCACTATCATATAACATTGCTGGTTTTATAGCAGTGTGGTAAAACTTTCCTTTAATCTTATGAGGTACTTTTCTATCACAAAGGACTCCAATAACTTTCCTCCACTTACACCAACCAGCTTAAATTTTATGATTAACATCATTAGCAATCTCACCATTTTGTCTTACAATTGATCCCAAGTATTTAAACTTTGACACTTGAGAAATTATGTAATCTCCTAACCTAACTTTCAAATCGCCTCTAAGTTGTATATTTGTGAAATTACAATGCATATATTCTATCTTATTCTTACTTAAACAAAAATTTTTTGACTCCAACTATTTCTCCATATTTCTCAATTTTGCATTAATTTCTTCTCTTGAATCCGCTAAAAGTACTATATATCAACAAATAGCATGTACTTAAGTACATCCTCAATGATACTCTCGGTTATAACATCGACAACTAAGTTAAATAAATATGGGCTTAAAGATGATCCTTGATGTAGGCAAATTCTTATAGGAAATACTTTTGTTTCACCTCCTGATATTCTAACCTTAGTCAATGCCTCATCGTACATATCTTGTATAATTTTAATATATGCAACACTAACTCTTTTCCTTTGCAAGACTTTCCAAAGTACATCTCGAGACACGATCATATGTCTTCTCTAAATCAACGAAAATCATATGTAGGTCTTTTTTTCTACTTCGAACTTCTCTGTTATCATCATTAGTAAATAAATCACCTCTATAGTGGATCTTCCTAGCATGAATCCAAATTGCCTCTCAGAAATATTAGTCTTCATTCTCAACCTATGTTCAATTTTTTTTTCTCATAATTTTATTATATGACTCATAAGCTTAATCCTTATATAATTTGCGCAATTTTAAATATCCTCTTTATTTTTGTAAATAATAACTAACATACTTGTTCTTCAATCATCAAACATCTTTTTCGACCGTTAAATCTCATTAAACAGTTTACATAACCACAACACATATTTTTCTTCTAAACATTTTCAAACTTCAATCGGTATACCATCCCGTCCAATAACTTTATCATTCTCCATTTTTTAAGAGTTTTTCTAACCTACACAACTCTAATTATGTGATAAAATGACATATTAAGCTCACCTTCACTAATAGTCAAGTCCTCCAGTTCACAACGAGAACATTCACATTCATTATTGAATAACTTATAAAAAAACTCTTTCCATCTATTCTTAATATCTTCCTCAATGGCTAAAACATTACCAATTTTATTTATTGTGCATCTTACTTGATTAAAATCTCTCGATTCCTTCTCTTTATTCCTTGTAATCTTGTAAATCCTTTGTTTCCCGGCCTTTGTCCCTAACTTCTTATAAAATCCCTCACATGCTTTAGCACGAGCTTCACGACTGCCTTCTTACTCTCCTTTTTAGCCAAACATACTTTTCTCAATTATCAGAGATATTATTCAAGTGTATAGATTTGAAATAATTCTTCTTATTACGCACATTTTATTGTACATCCTCATCCCACCACCAAATCTCTTTATCTCGTGGTCGAAAACTTTTTTATTCTCCTAAAATTGCTTTATCGATCATTTTAACCTTTTGTGTCACATTCTTTCACAGGATGCTAGAATTTCCTTATAACCCTCAAACCCCTTTTTCCAATAACTTACTCTTGAAAGTCTCTCACTTCTCCCCCTTTAACTATCACCATTTGATCTTTCGATTGGAAATTATTCGACATTTTAGTTTTAGACATTAAATAATTTTAAAAGGTTAAAAATATCTTTTAAATATTTTTTTTCTTCTCTTCTTTCAAGTTCTCTCGAAACATAGGTTTATATTATCCTACATATCCCCTCCTTTCCTCTCCTATGCTTCCCCTCTATTAGTTTTTGTCCAAACGAAGTCTTAGGGAGTAAGGTGGCACCTTCCAACCTTAGTATTAGGGGAGAAAGGTTGATGACATCCTCCCTTGGTGTTAATGTAAGCCCACTACAAATAGAGCCTAGAAAGCTCAATGGTACACTTGTAAATTTCTAAACTATCTGGGTGAAAATGGTCTTTTTGCAAGAGTCAGAAAAGTAGATAAATAAATAAAATAAAATAAATTCTGATCGATCGTCAAATTTGTGACACGAGGGTGGGGTATATATGTAAGCCACCCTTCATCAGTGTGCTACAATGGCCTTCTCCCTCTTCTACTCGACGTCTCAAAAATTGTTCGCTGCCAAGAGCTCGTGACGCTGGCAATTTCGACTCTAGCGCGACCATCGACCGGTATGATGACGAAGAGCTCATCGAAGAGCACACATTTGCACTGGCATCGGGCCCATCCATGAGGAGTATGCGGTTCGATTTCGCTCTTTACTTTCAATGCTCAAGACAAATTTTTATCGTTGTACACCAGAGTCCTTCGCCATATTCGCAGGTGAGAAAACTTTATTCATGGTAACTCGAGAGATGAATCCACGTAATTTTGATTTGAGGTTTTTGGTCTCGAATATGCAACATCTATTCCATTGGAGCTCATCAACACATAGAGAAGAATACAATGACTTCAGACCTGATTCGTGAATACCTCTTCCTTGGTAAGTTAACGCATCAATTTTTAAGTCAACTCACGATTCATGTTCGAAGGGTTTGAGGCTGATTTTCCTTCCAATAATTTGACGCTTCCATCACAGACTAGAAAGTTCTCCATTTTTAGGAGTCATCGGCATCCATTGAGCAAACGAGAGCCTACAGTTCCGTGGTGAGTTTGTATTAATTCACAGAGGTAAGAATGACTGACAATGGATACTATTTATAGCTGATAATTTACTCTTAAGAGTCTCTCGCTTCTCCCTATTTACTATCACCACTTGATCTTTCGATTGAAAATTGTTCGACGTTTTGGTTTTATACATTTAATTCGCACATAAAAAACCAATAATCTATGTTGTGTGGTCACCTCATGCCCCATAATCACTTTGCAATTAGTACACCATCTTTTATCAGGATTTTTCTTGTAAAAAAAGAAGACAATCTGAGACTTATGAGTTCCACTTTGTATGCGATTAGATGCTCATCTTTCTTCCTAAAATAAGTATTGACAATCTTAATATTGTATGCTAAAGAAAAATTAATAATAATTTGCCCTTTTTCATTCAACTTCCCAAAACCAAAACCAGTATGAACCCTTGCATGTGGTCCCGTCTCTTTACCCACATGCTCATTAAGGTCCTCCCCTATAAAAACTTTCTCGATTGACATTATACTTTCAATCAGCCCCTCCATATCTGCTAAAACTTTTCCTTGAGATGTGATTCTCCCCCTACTTAAGGTGCATATGCACTAATAATGTTCGTTGTATCATTTTCAATAATTATTTTCACGAATATAATTCGATCATCGATCAATCATTTTAACTTTCACAATATTCTTCCTCCATTCTTCATTTGCAATAATACCAACATCATTTTTTTTTCCTTTACATTACATGTATACCAAAGTTTGGAACAATTGACATTGATTTCTTTACTTCCCTCTCTTGCCCATCTAATTTCTTATAAGTGCAATATATCAATCTTACACTTACTCATTACTTGTGCCACCTTAAAATGCTTCACATTCAGCGTCTCAATGTTCCAAGAACCTAATATGATCTTACTCTCATAAACTAGCTTCTTTAGCCACCTCTGTCCATTAGAGTGTGGTAACCTTTACTCATTACTTGCGCGTAGCATTTACGCAATATTTTTATTTTTCCATGTTTATGAGATTCGATGGGGTTTTATGTTGACTGTCGAGGCCTAACACAATTCACCTCCGTTATTCGAGATTGGAACCGACTATAAACATAGGCGAAGTTTAATCATGCTAACATAAATAAAAAAATAAAGAAGAAATGAAATAAGTAAAATAATTATTTGCTTTGTGTGGTCCACACTCTAACTCAATTTAATTACCTCATCCTGCCACCTCTAGAGCCCATGTAACTAGAAACAACATTTCACCTCATCCTACAATTCTTGAATGGCCAAGTCTTGAAGATAATAAAGGAGGTTTTCCTTTTTTTTTTTCCTGCTGACATATAGAGGACAAAAAAGATAAAAGGGGAAACAAGGGCTAATGCTACTAGCCGAACCAAAGAAGGATGAGAAAGAAAAAAAAAAGGTAAATGAGGAATCAAGGTAACTAAAAAGGCATCAAATTTTATTTGATTTCTAATTAATTAAACTTAGGAAAAATATCATATTCACAGTAAAGAATGAATTATTATCATATTTTTGTATTTAGAAATTGGTTAGAAGAAATAGGAACCAACAATGCTTCCTAATATTAAGGTTAGCAAATTATGATAAAATATATTGAAAATTGGTTAGAATTTCATAGTATCTATTTGAATAGATTTTTTTGATAGCTTTTAATTGATAAAAAATATATAAAATTAGTATCAGTTGTTCACTAGAAGTCTAGTTTCTAATTGACTCATGATTATGCAAAAGTATATAGAAAGAATTATGGGTAAAATAGTAGGCACCGATCTTATTGTTTGAACCTTACGAGTCTGAATTTGATAAATATATCATAATTCATATAGATCAAGTAAAATTATAATATCTATATTGAAGATTATATATTAAGTAATCGGTCAAACCAAATTTGAATTAAATTAAAAGGAGCTATATAGATGAAGATATAAAATTTACAATGAATATGTATCATAATGTTAGAATTTTGAAGCAACAACCAATTGCCAAAATTTCTATAGATAGTCAATAACTGAATAAATTCTGAAAAAAATATATGTTAGACTTCAAAGAGTCTATTTTTGTATTATTATTATATGATGTTTATATTATAACTAATAATTTCTACATTGAGTAGCACTTATTTATAAAAAATACACACATTATAAGTTAGATTTTTTAATTTTATTACAACTATATGGTAAAAGATAATTATGGATTAAAATTTTAGAAGGTCTAATTTAAAATAAAATTAAGGTTACTTAAATAGGGGATCCTTATGAATTTTACAATTGAAGTTGCTCAAACCGTCAAGTATAGAATTAGAACAAAAATGTATGTTAAAATAAATAAAGATAATGTATATATATGCTTACATAAGCACAATAAAATTTATATACATGTCTTTATTGTTGAGATACATATGTCTTGATGGATTCAATTGACTTTCTACTCAAGAGCAAGAAGAAATTTGATTGTTGGCTTAAGACATAAGAACACAAATTTACGATAGAGACAACAATATCAATATGGTGGATCCAACTAATTTCATTTATGTATTTTATAACATCATATGCTTATAAAGTTTTCCTTGTGATTATGTATAAATGATAGCTAGATGCAACATGATTATTTCATAAGAAATGATATAACAATTATTTATCGTAAATAAAGGTTATACAATCTTTTACATGATAACAATATGATCAACAAATATAAGTAATTGGAAAGAGTTGCATTGATGCAACTATATATTATTATTGACATAAATAAATTTGTCACATATGCTCCATGAGTGTAACGATTTATATCAGTATACGTTATTATTATTGAGACAATTGTACGTTATATGTTGTGATATAATTGATATGCTTTGATGATGCTTTTGCATATCATACATACATACATTTTGTATTACCAATGTCCGGTTGATATGTTAACTTTTGTAAAGTTAAAATGGAATAACTTGCATAACTAATATGATATGTTCTTGAAAGGATGATGTAAGATTGTTTGTATCCAATGTTGTAGGAATCAAAGTGTTACATTATCAATATGAGTCATCAGTAGATTTCTTAAATAATCATTTACCAACAATTACTACCTAAACGGAGTTTATATAATATCCTAAATGGATGATACAATGAATATTTAAATAGTTAAAAACTTATATATGCATATTTTTATATTTTAAATACTAACGACCTAAAGTGTTATCTTATTAATATGAGCCACCACTTGAATTCCTAAATGAACATCTAGAATCCGACAACTATTACCTCAATATAATTTATATGATATCTTAAAAGGAATAATACTCTCATGAGTTTATGATATGCATGATAAGATATGCATAGACGAGTTCTTGTATATGTTCACTTTTATAAACAATGTGCATCACAATGCATTATTATATTTCGATGTATCTACGTTATATAACTATATTTTAATGATATAATCTTTTTTCATGATTAAATGACATGTTCCTATATAATATGATATGCTTTCATTTTATACGATGTGTCTTAATATGCTATGTTGAGTGATGATATTATATAATATGTTTCAATTGTTGTACGATAATATTCAAGTTATAAGATATATGATTTTAAATGTTTCAAAATGTGATATGATAAATTTGAATGCTATATGATAAAAATGTTAGGTAATAACTTAATGTTAATGATTATAGAATAGAAATGTCAGTTAAAAAGATTATATAATATGATTATACGAGTTTTAAATTATTTTCTTGTAATTATATGAATGATATATGTACTTCATTACATAATGATCGAGATTTATATTATCATTTGTAACCTTACATATGAGCCTTTGCTCATTAATATATATGTGATGATATATGTGCTCATTTATATATATGTACATGTATATAAATGCATATAGTTCCTTGCATAATATGAATTTGCATATTCATAGAGGATGGTTGATGCTCATGTCATGATTTAACAAATGGAACGAGATTCTTGAGAGTTTTAAAGTATATTATATCATAACTATTTGCAATTATATATGTATAGACAACAAAATTAAAGTTGATATTTATGTACGTTTTAATCATGATTATTCGAACAATCTCTTAAGTTTATTTTTTCTGTGATGCTTTTGTTGGCTAGAGACATAAGGGTTACAATATACATCGATTAAATACATGTATACAACACTGCGAAAAAAATCTTTTTTTAGAAGATTTTCTCTTTATCAATTTTTCATGTTACTTATTAATAAAATAACTAAGATATATATATATATATATATATATATATATATATATNTTATTTTTTTCTATAGTATACAACTAAACACAAGAAAATAAATTATTTTGTAAGAATTAAATGTTATTATATTGTAATTTCAAAGAAAAAATGTATCCTCAAAATTGAATATCAAGAGTAAAGGGAAAGAAAAGAGTTTCATTTAATTAAAAAAATATAAGGCTATTTTAAATTCTAAAGAATCATAGGAGGAAATCAATGAAGACTTTATATATGTGTGTGTGTGTGTGTGTGTGTGTGTGTGTGTGTATTAGTTAGTTGACATAAGAATTATGTAAATACATATTAACTAAAATGCATGAGCCAATACATAATGATATTAAGTATATAACATATGATTAATGTCGAATTATATAACAAAATGCTAATTAATATTATCACAAATATAATTTAATAAAAATTGCTTTTAAAAGGTTATACTGTCCATATCACTTTCAACCCATAGTTAGTATCCACATTTAATTTTTCTTCTCACGAATATTTGATTTATTTATATGGACGAAATGTTTCCAAAATTAAAAAAATCCAGAAGTTATAAAGTAGTAAAAAATAAAGGTTAGTGAAGGTATCCAATAATTTTACGCATCAATTTATTTTCTTTTCTAATTATTTTTCATTAGCTATGATTCTGAAAATATTTGGTGAGGTAAAAAAGTAACTAAAATTATTTTATCATTGTTAAATTTTGAGAACTTGCCAAAACTATAAACTTCCATTACATATGTAACAATATTGAATAATTTGTAATATTGCATCATCATTTTCTAAATATCATTAATGATACAAAACAAAGAGATGATACATAAGTTATTTGACATTCATACGCATAAGACAACAAAAAATGTGATTCACGAAAAATAATTTTGATTAATTACTCTAATAACTCTTAATTTGAGGTCTCATCAAATTGATTAACATCTCATTACCCTTGATTTGAAATTAAGACTATATTCGACAGTTTGAAAAATTAAGTTTTAGAAGTTTGACTGGTTTGAACCATTATTATTTTATAATAAAATATTTGGAAGTTATTTTTGCATGATAATAATCAACGGTTAGTGTTTAGCGATTGAAAAATAGAAGTTGAAATTTTTTACTCGTCTCATCCCTCATTTTTTATTGGACTCTTGTATTTTGACTATGAATATAATATTGTCTATTAAATTTTTAATATTATTGATTTTTTAGAGGGTAAAGGATGAGAACCAGATGCACTCATTCATTTTTATTCATAATGAAGTGTTACATCAATGTGATTACGAAGATATGAGTTAACTCGCAGACCATTCTCTCACCATGGACTTAACCATCGATGCAATGATTTTGACACAACATCGTTCTCCTTTAAAAATACATTCATTCATTTGGAATCAGATAGACCAAATATATGCAAATGGAATTGCTCGGCGACCTCGAGAAACGTGTTTATATATTTTGATCTTGTCCACCAAATATGAAGGAGTGCAAAAATCTGTTACTGATCCTATATTTAACCACTCACAATCTGCCTCCTTTCAAACCCTTCTCGCAATCAGACATTTGAAGAAAAGATGTTCAATATCTTCCACTTGATTTTCACATAAAATGCAAGAAATATCCGCCTTTAGGCCCATTGTGATCTATATTGTTTTGTTGGTAGTCGTTGTCTTCTCAAAAGCCATACAAAAATTTTAATTCGTAATGGAATCTTCAACTTCCACATTAGTCTATAGTCCATGTGTGTTCACTATCCTCTAAGCAATTGTATCTATCTAACAATTTATAGACTTCCATGGTCGAGAATGTCCTAGCTGTCCATGACCAATAGTCAATTTGTGTATTATCAGGGCCGTGTCCCATCAAGTGTTCGAGTAGTAGGAGAAAGCCATCAACCCGATTGTCAGATAATGTCATAGAGAATTGTGGTGTCCACACACCATTCTTAAGGATGCTTCCCGACCAAAAGGAAGCAACCATCAAATGGCGAGGTGTGTATAATCTTTGAAAAATATCACAAAAAGATACCTTTGAAGTCCATGGGTCTTCCCAAAATATGAACTCCTCACTGGACCCCAAGGTACAACGAAAAAAATTCCTCATACAAGGCATAACAACTACAACACTTCTCCATAAACTAGAGGCCCCCAAGGAACAAGTTGTCTCCTCTCCCATGATAATGTGTATCCATAGCAGGCTTTAATCACTGAAAAATCATGTGTCATGTGTTTGACCCATTAATCGAACTACCCATTTGGATAATAGTGCATCATTCATTGTCTGGAGGTCCCGAATCCTCAATCCACCCTCCGGGAAAGATTTACAAAGATCATTCCATGCCATTAGATGTGTACCCCGGCCAGAGCTACCTTAATGTCGCTGATAAAAGTTGTTGCGGAGTGTATCTATTCTCTTCATGACCTATTGCGACATTCGAAAAATTGTCATGTAGTAATTAGATATTGTTAATAAAACAAACCATACTAGAGTTAATCTTCACCCTCTTGAAAGTAGTCGTGAGCACCACCCCTCCAACCAACGCTTCACCCATTCAATTACTGTTTCATCTAGAGTCTTTAGCTAAAACCCGATTGTCAGTCAATGGAAGTCCCAAATATGTGATAGGTAGGTTGCATATGTCAGTGTTCAACTCCATTGAGCATCGGTGTGCCTCATCTCCTCCCATGCCAAAGGGTATGAATGATGACTTGGCGTCGTTGATGTGCAGCCCAGAGAAGTCACCAAAGATATCAACGACCACAGATACTCGTTTGGCCTCCATATATGGTCCCTCTATAAAAAAATAAAGTATCATACGCATATTGTAGCAAAGGGATAATGGTACCTTCATCTGCATTCGAGGAGAAGCCCGATATGATGCATGCATTACACACTAAGAAGGTGCATCTGGCTAGGACATCAACTGCAAGCACAAAGAGCATGGCAACTAGCGGGGAGTCTTGGCGGACTCTTCTTTGGGGTTGTACCCACCCGCCCATTGGACCACCATTAACTAGCACAGAATGTTATGGTGCAAATACACCATTTCATCCAAGATATCATAGCGGGGGAAAGCCTCGTCAATGAAGGGAGCTCCACAAGAAAGACCAATCCAAGGAATCATATGCCTTGGAGAAATCCACTATGAAAATCATGAGTGTTTGACCGTCTCTAGAATGATATAATATCAAATGCCATCGTGAAACCATCCATGATGGATCTGCCTGAAATGAAGCTTGTCTGAACTAGATGTACAAAACTGCCCAAAACCACACATAATCTATTGGCTAGCACCTTCACCCATTATAAGGTATATGACATTTGATAATGCAATTGGTCTGAAATCATCCACTCTCTTTGTTGAGGGTTTTTTTTGGAATGAGAAAGAGAAAAAAAATGTTGAGTTGATCAAAACCTTGATTTGAGTTGGCAAATTCTTGTATAGCGTCCATATGACATTTGATAATACACATAATCTATTGGCTAGCACCCTCGCCACTATCAGGTATATGGCATTTGATAATGCAATTGGTCTGGAATCCTCCACTCTCTCCGTTGAGGGTTTTTTTGGAATGAGAAAGAGGAAAATTTTGTTGAGTCGATCAAAATCTTAATTTGTGTTGGCAAATTCCTATATAGCGGTCATAACAACATGACCAATCACTGCCCAAAATTCTTTGAAGAAAAAAAATTGGAAACCCATCTGGTTCTAACGACCCTTCATTGTTCAAATCTCGGATTGCTTGAGTAACTTCATCTTCACAAAATGGTCTTACCATTTTATATAGCTTTCTCGATCGTTATATGTGGAGTGTTCCTATGACAAAGCCACTCTTCAAGTTCCCTCTTGCGTGTGAACTCTTGGAAGGGTCATGATATAGTCGAGCCCACATTATCCCTTTTGAAAACTTCATTTTCCCCGACCTTAATTTGGTCAATATAATTGGATCATTATCGACCACTAGCATACATGTGGAAAAAGTAGGTGTTTGTGTCCCCATCTTGCAACCATGTTTGTCAAGATTTTTGGCGCCATTATACTTTTATCTTTCAATCTTCCATGGTCACTTTCTCCTAGAACTTCCTTCTGGCATCAACTTCTGTGGGAGTTAGCTCTCGACTATCTTCAACACGATCAAGATCATTTATACCTGCTAGAGCCACTAACCTTTTTAGTTCTCTACTTTCCTTTACTTGTTTCTTGTATTCTCATAGTCGGCTCCTCAATTTGTTTAGCCTGACATATAAGGTTCTTGTTGCTGAGCTAGATGTTGATACACTTCTCCATTGTGCAGCCACCATCTCTCAGAAACCTCCCTCTAACAACAAGGATTTGTCGAACTTAAGTATAATCCATAAGCACACCCATCGTTTGACTGCCATAGGATGGAGTATGGTCCGAGAATGACCTTTCTAAAGCTTTTTCACTTGCCAACGGGAAGCTTTCCAACAATTCTATCGAGCCCAAAAATCTGTCCAGCTTGGATTTAAGGTTAAGAGAGGAAGAGGTAGTAGAACTCCTCAATGTGAATCTACAATTTGGTATCTTGTAGTCAGTCAAACCATGTTCATTCAAGAATTCCTTGAACCCATCAGATCCCCTGTCTCTGTATCCATTTATCCTAGGTTTGTCTTCTGTCTCGAGCGTGACATTGAAGTCGCGACCCACAAGCCAAGGAGTGTCATTGGCAGTGAGCCTCAAACGCTGAAGCTCACTCCACATTTCTTGTTTGCTGACTTCTGGGCCATAGATATAAGAGAGTAACATTCTTGTTCCATCCGATCTTCTTGTTATGACAATTGATATAGAGAAGACTCCCAACCATTCTTTTGTCACTTTGAAGATATCATCCTTTCAACCAATTAAACATCCACCATATCTACCTATTGCATTTAAATCTTTATATCCAATCAAAGATGACCCATTGATCTATCGCCAAATGTGTTGGTCTCATGAAGCAAGTTTCCTCTCTTGAAGGAAGGCCACATCCATGCCCCATTTTGTTAAATATCTCTCGAGCGATGCATGTCTTCCGTCATCACCCAACCCCCTTACATTCCAAGATACCACCTTCATCCGGAAATAGATTGAGCGCATATCACCATGGATCTTATAATGACTCATGCGGGTCCTATCATCTTCGTCTTTGTGTGCCCCGGCCTCCGTTTAGCCATAGTAGCCATAGTTAGAGTCTCAATTTTCATAGCTTTGTCAACCTCTATTGTCCACGGGCCATCATTGCTTTCTCCCCATTGGGAAGTTGTTTGATCAGTGTTGAAGGTGACTCTGAGGTCCTCACATGGGCCTCACTTGGCTCCTTTTTCAATTTTGGTCCATTCTCATCATAGTCCAATCTCGAGTCAAGGTTCATGCATGGTTTGATCCGTCTATATTTGGTTGTGGATGAGTTACAATCATCTAGTGTATATTCATCTGACCACATGGATGATGGAGTGGATAAGTGGGACCCTCCTGCCACTGTGTCACCTAAGTCCTCATGTGTGTCACATGCTCTTTCAATTTTCCTTCCCTTTTTTTAGAGTCCTCCAAAATTGGTAATCTCTTAGGTGTCATGTTGGTCATCTTCTAGATATTAGGGGGGGGGGGCAGCTGGCGAAATCAAGATTGCTTCTTTGTAAAGTGGCGAAGTTATAGGGATCAGGATCGCCTCATTTGTATGGCGCAGGATCTCCGACATTTGATGCGGATATTGCTGCTTGATTTCCGTCGCCGACGCCGATGTCGACCATTGATTTCTGGCCACCATGTCGCTCCAAGTTCTTCTGCAATTTATTCCTTCTTCCAAGAGTATGTTGTAGGTGAATCCCCCAATAACCAGGTTCATTCCTTCTAGAATTTCATGACCAGGAATAATATAGACCTCCACTTGGATCACATTAAGGTCGTTGACATCCAAAGAGGGAAAAAGATACGTCACAAAGGGTCACAAAAGATGATGTGATTGATGTAACAGTCTCTACAGCCAAAGGTGTAGTGGAACCCTTTTGATTGATATCTTTGTGTTCGTCTTCTCTAGGGTTTTTTTCCTCCTATGAATCTCGACCAATGATTAAAGGTCACGATGCTGCCATTCTTGAGTTTGAGTGATTTTGTGAACAACCAATCCATCCCTGATATTGAGGGAGACTAGAGGAGGAATGAGGAGTCAGAAAGACGGGACATCTTGATGATCACATGATCACTCATGTGTTCAAGCATTGACATGTAAAGAACATCCATGGTGGGCAAAGGCTTCTCCAGCATATGGCCCAATGCATAATTCCACAACATCTCCAGGCTCGATCATAGGGCTCCATGGTTCATTGATCACCATCCTTTTCTCAGATTCCTGCCGCCCTCCTCCCATTTGTAATGTCTCCTTCTTCATTATGAGGAGTCTCTTTTCAACAGAGGGACATCTTGCGCGGATGTGTCCCAAGCCTCCGCACTCCAAGCACTTGATTGGGTCTCGGCAATCTCTTTGGATATGACCCCAACATCTACATTGGTAACATTGTATTCTTCTCCTCCCATCATCTTTGCGGTATCTCCCGTGGTGTACATTACGATTGCTTACCATCATGTACAAGCTGCCATCATCCTTCTCGTTGGTGATGCATGCTTGCTTTGTTTTCTAGTAGCGCCAAAAGGAGGAGGTCTCCAATTAGCGGGTGTTGTTGGCGTCTCCGTGAGGGGGTCTTCAGAAGACGTTTTCTTCCTTTCTCATCTTTCAACCTCCAACCTCCGTGAGGGGGGTCTCCCGACGACTGTTATTGACATTATTACATAAAAAAATTGAATTTATATTTTTATTTGGATTTAATGGAGTTGCACTTACTTAAGTAGGTAGCACCATACTGTTGGATCGAAAGAAACCAAGGGGGGGTGAATTGGCGTTTTCTGGTTTTTGTCCTTTTTCTTTTTTTTTTCTTTCTTTTAACTTAATAATATCTTAAATTATTTGATGATATAATCTTAATTTGAATCACAAGCATATCATGCAAATAATCAAACTTAAAAGAAATAGTAAAGTGCGCAAACTAGAATGAGGACGCAGTCGCTTGTTGACGAGGTTCGACCCAACTCCTTGGCCTACGTCCCCGCTCCGATTTCTCTAGACTGAGAACCTCGGACATTCACTAAACACCCCCTTCTGGATGAATCCGGGCGAAGGTGACCCAATTACAATCAGCAGTCTTTTCTCTGCTCGAGAGGTAAGGCTTCACCTCTCCTCACTTAGAGCTTTCAGAAAGAATA
>LTAE01007103.1:3695-23658 GCA_001647135.1 Pontederia paniculata
GAGTCTTATAAATTTAAATCAATTCTTACACCATCTAATATTCAAACACTTTAATTGAATAAATCTAGAAGATAATAGGGGTGAAACAGATTTTTAACCCTATCAAATCTAATCGATTTATCTTTCAATCTTTTCTTTTATATTTTATCTTTTACCTTTTCTTCTTATTTTTTTCTTTCTTATCTTATCTTTTCTTTCCTAGTTCATTGAAGATCTTTTAAATAGGATTTCAAGATAAAATTTTAGAATTTAAAATTCATCAATCCTCGTGGGTTCGACACTCTTCTCACCTCTTTATTATTTGTGCGACCAGTATACTTGCTGAGTTTTTAGCGTGTGATTTTTTTGCATCACCTTCAAAAAGTCGTTATTTTTTTGTCCTGGCCCCAAAAGGAATGCACGTCCGTAGAGACTATTGATGAGAATATATAGGTGCAAGAACTGATGCGGGAGTTCGCAAATGACGCCTCGGAAGAGCTGCCCGCTGAACTACCTCCGGTAAGGAGCATTTTAACACCAAATAGATCTTCTCCCTAGATCCAGCTAACCCAACTTACCATGTTATCGCATGAGCTCGAAAAGAACATCAACTTCTCCAGCATCAAGTTGAAGATCTCCTCCACAAAGGCCTTATTTGAGAGAGCCTAAGTCCTTGTGTCATGCTTGCACTGCTCGTACCAAAAAAAGACGGGACATGGCAGATGTGTGTGGGCAGCCACACCATTAATTGCATCATCATAAAGTATAGGTTTCCCATCCCGCGGCTGGAAGATTCTCTCGATTAGTTGAGTGAGGAGCAAGTGTTCTCATAGCTGGATTTGTTTAGTGGATATCACCAAATCAGGATTGCCACTGGTGTTGAGTGGAAGACAACATTTAAAACAAAGGAAGGCTTGTATGAGTGGCTTGTCATGTCGTTTGGACTTTCAAACGCACCAAGCACGTTCATGAGGCTGATGGCGCATGCTGTGAAACCTTTCTTAAGTCGGTGCACAATTGTCTATTTTGACGACATCCTCATCTACAGCGACAAAGAAGAAAATCACCTAAAGCATTTTGCGAGAAGTGTTGCAGGCCTTATGAGAACTCAAGTTGTATCTTAACCTTAAGAAGTGCATATTCATGACTAACAAATTACTATTCTTGGGTTATGTTATTGGCGTTGCAGGAATCACCGTTGATGAGGAGAAGGTTCAGGCCATTCAAACATGGCCTACTCCCACGACCATCAGCGAAGTGAGAAGCTTTCATGGGTTGGCCTCTTTCTACCGATAATTTATTCATAACTTCAGTAGTATAATGGCGCCAATCACCGAGTGCTTGAAGAAGGATCAATTTTAGTGGACTGTAGCAGTTGAAGAAAGCTTTGTAGAAATAAAATAGCGTCTCACCACTACTCCAGTCCTCACCTTAACAAACTTCTCTAAAGTCTTTGAAGTTGCAAGTGATACCTCTGACATGGGAATAGAGGCTGTACTCACTCAAGAGGGACGACCAATATCATATCAATGTGAGAAACTTAGCGATGCTCACCGAAGTTGGACCACTTATGAATTAGAATTCTATGTTGTTGTTCAAGCCCTTAAACACTAGGAAAACTACTTGATTCAGAATGAATTTATGCTGCATACGGACCATGAAGCCCTCAAACACTTACAAAATCAGAATCATGTCAATCGGATGCGTGCCCAGTGGGTGCAATTCCTATAGAAGTTCACTTTTCTAATCAAACATCATTCAGGAGCGCAAAATAGGGTTGTTGATGCCCTTAGTCGATGGTTTACTCTCCTCACTCTACTTCAAAGCGAGATTGTAGGATTTAATGACTTAAATAATCTCTATAAGACCGACCCAGATTTTAGCAACAAATGTGAAAGATGGCAATTAAATCCCTCAGCTGATGGTTATCATATGCATATTGGGTTCCTATTTTTCTATAACCAGCTTTGTATTCCTCTGTCGTCACTCTAAGAGAAATTAATTCATGACATCCATGGTGGGGATTAAAGCAGCCACTTTGGTCAAGAAAAAACTATCACAGCTCTTGAGGAACCGTTCTATTGGCCTCAAATGTGAAAGGAGGTGACCAAAATTGTTCAACAATGTCATGTTTGCCAAGTTTCCAAAGGATATTCCCAGAATACAAGATTGTACAAAGATGCGTCCTCAATTTTTTTCAAGAGCATGATTGATGCATGCATTTTACAACATATTTTAGGGATTTCATTAGGCATTATTCTGAGTCATTTTCACATTGCATGCATCTATTTTTTACTTTATTTGATTTTATTCTTCCAAGTCCAAAATATACTCTTATTTGGTGTAATTTTGTAGGAAATCACATGGATAGGCGGAAGAAGCATCGAAATCTATCTCAAAACCACAAAGGAGCATCATCACAGGAGTCCATCACAGGCCATGACCACATGTTACGGGTCGTGATGCGTGAGTAGCAGCAGCGAAGTCCAGCCGATTGGTTCCGAAAGCATTTCAATTGTTACAGGCCGTGATGTCGCATCACGGGCCGTTATGAAGGCTGTCATGACCACAACGTTTGATATCACGACCTATGCCGAAGGGCTGCAACTTCAAATCAGACTTGTCACGGGGCGTTACAACTAGTTACGGGTCGTGAAGGATACTATCACAGATCGTCATTTGTTATCATGACGTCGAACAGAAGCGGCAGATTGCACGTCCAGAATCATTACGGGCCGTGATGACTGGTTACGGCCCGTAAATTAGAAGAATCCGAGATGCCGAACTGCCTAGAGCTTGAGTTACGGGTCGTGACATTACATCACGGGCCGTGACAAAATGAGGAACATTGGAAGTACCTTTAATTACGGGTCATGACATTATGTCACGAGTCGTGATGAAATTACTCAGATTCGTTTGTTCTAGATTTTGATATGATTCGACGGCCAAAAAGTTTGGGATTTGATTGAAGACTTTGAAGATTGGACTCTATCTTATTTTTGAGGATTTGGTTATGATTTATTGGACTCTCATCATCACCATTGATCGAGGAGCAGATTTGATCTAAGGG
This sequence comes from Pontederia paniculata, assembly GCA_001647135.1. Taxonomy (NCBI): domain Eukaryota; kingdom Viridiplantae; phylum Streptophyta; class Magnoliopsida; order Commelinales; family Pontederiaceae; genus Pontederia; species Pontederia paniculata. Next base: position 6,745 of record LTAE01007103.1, read on the forward strand.
TTCACATGTAATGTTAATCCAACCCTAAGAAACTCTAGGTATAAAAGGATTTCGTTTGAAACCATGCTGGAAGATCTATCTTGGATAATCTTGGAGGCATAGAACTCATCTCAGATTTTTAGATTCTATCCAGAGATCTAAGGAGGCTAGGGACTGCAAAGAAGAAGAACACCAGAGAATGAAGTTTAATCTGAAGGGCTACTGTGAAGTCAAGTTCATCATCCGTTACGGAGTCGTTCGTCGTCTTCTCAACATCCAGAGGAGTATTCTCTCTTCCACACATATTCTAAATATTGTGTTTAGTTTATGTTTAGACATTATTGCTACTACATAATTTATATAATTTTTGAGACTTTTCGTTGAATTGATTCTTCATGAACATGATTGATGAGTGCATTGTTTTTCTTCAGTTTTGATTGAATTGACTAGTTGACTATTGACACGTCCTTTTTTAGTTCATAAATTCTGTAGAACTGATTATTGACTTTCTAAGTTGAAGCAATTCGTGTCCTGTGATTCTGACCCGTTAAGGGCATTTTTGTTTGTGGTATGTTAGGTCAACTCGTTAAGGGTGATTTAATAGTCTAGGAAAATATCTTGTGGTTATCTTCTTGAAGATAGACCTATTAAGGGGTATTTTCTGGATTATTTGATACAAGATAGTTGAGTTACCCGTTAAGAGAATTCATATCTTTAGGTTTGCCTAACCATCTGAGGATTCAATATTGATATTAATCTCATATTCGATTGTTGCAAGATTATGAAGTACCCGTCTTGAGTTAATATTATCCAGACCCTAGTTATCATCCCTATATTATTATTACTTATAGTTATATAGGATTAGTTTTTGAAACACCCATCTTGAAATCAATGTCATCTCCTATTAGCCCAGAATTCTGATTAGGTAGTTATATAATTCCTCGTGGGATCGACAAATCTACTCTTTCACTTTATTACTTGTTCGACTAGTGCACTTGCTAGCATTCCGATTTGCCTGTGTCAGCATTTTTCGCATCAAGTTTTTGGCGTGATCTTGTTATGATCTATCTACATCGGGAACGATTTCCAGTTGGTTCGTACAACAAGTTGAAGAATAACAAATATGGCCCGTGTAGAGTCCTCAAGAAAATCAACGACAATGTCTACGTTGTGGATCTCCCGGAGCATCTAGGAATCTCTTCCATCTTTAATACATATTATTTGTGTCTGTACTATCCTCCAGGCGATTTCAACACAAGCTCGGAGTCGAGCTTTTGATGACCCCGAGGGAATGATGTAGGAGAAATATCTCATTAGCGCTTAGAAGATATGACCAACAATTCTCCACAAGATTCAAGTACTGAAGGAAGTTGATATGATCAAGTCAGTTGACAACTTGTTGTTCAAGATTCTTTTCTATTGGATTATTTAGTTTCATTTATCTACTCTACGTTTTAGTTGCTATCGCGTTTAGTTCTTGTTGTTTGTTAGTTATGTTTAGTTGAAATTTCAACAAGGTATATAACACATTTTTTCTAGGAATGATGACAGCTTTTGATATTCAATAGTTTAAAAAAACTTTGTTTACGAGTTACTATTTGTTCCTTTCTGGTGGTGCTTCGAACTATCAGAACTGGTGGAGCTACGACCCATCGGCTACTGAGTTCCTCAACGACATTGTTTTCGATATTGCTCAGCATCACGAGGTGATCCATGGTAGTTTGGAGTGGCGCGAAGGACTGATTGATGCTCGAACAAGAATTGTTCGAGATGTCGTGATTCGCTGCCGTCGAGCCACTATTTTTTTTGTAAATTCCTCAACATTCACGTCGACATTGTGAATATTTATTTCAGTTTTAATTAGGATTTTGTGTGGGTTAGCCATTTTGCCATTGCTGCATCTTTTTGGAGCTTCGTCGCTCGCGAGTTGGGCATTGCCAAAAAGAGGACATCATCTTAATACATTCTAGTAAGTTATGGAGATCTCTGGGTTATTATTTTTTTTTACAAGGGTTTTGATTCGATTTTCATTCTTCTTGAAGGAAACAGTGGAATCACCACCTTTTGTTGGATTTCTGACGAGTCATTGACGGCGAATCAAGAGAGTCATTGAGACACCATTTTGATCTTCTCCGTAAGTGTTATAATGTAATGTGTTATACATGTATTAGTGTGCTGGTTAGATTTCAATAATTGTTTCTGTCAGGTAGCTGAGTGCTTCGTTTTGCCTCTCTTGTTGCATCAACTTAAACACACGAATCATAGGTGTTATTCATGGTGAGTTTTATGCGTGTGTCGATGTCTAATTATAGCTGGCTGCAAGGATTTAATTCCTGAGTTGAGATGTGTGAACTCCAGCCCTCTCCATTGCTACCCAACCCTCGCCGGAACCAAACAAACACCTTGCCGAAACTCAACGACATTCGAGTTGTTTTGTGAGTTTTTATGACGGATGGGATTTATTGTTTACAGCTATTACTATCTATCTCCTATTTATTCTTCTGTTGTTCAGAACTCAGTTCCAGTTATTACTTTCGCCATGGAGGCGACTTTAAGGTTAGTGAAGGAATTCAGACAAATCAGTTTAGGAAGCAATCAAGATTTTATGATCTCTTGCATGCATTCTAATTGATTATTTGGTATGTCTAAGCTAGAACAAGTAGACATGAGGAGGATATATAGGCTGGCAAAGGTGATTACCTTTTGTGATGTTTAAACAAACTTGTTTTGTCTAGATGGTGCATACCCAGTGTTGGCATCATTATGGTTGATGTGATTTTGGTGCAATTCTTTTTCTAGGTTCTAGTGCTGAAGAAGTGCCTAGCAAGGCTCTCAGTGACTACAATTACCTGCTTCTTTGGGCTCATTCAGTTCATGGTGATGGCTGCTTGTAGAGAATGATGTGGAGAGGTGAAAAATCCACAGGAGCGCTTCTCACCATCATTTATGTTGTTAGTCTACTATTTTGAATTCAATTCTCATCACATCTTTAGGATGAAGTAATTCAAATTAGAGAAATCATAATTTGATCATGTTCCATTTCACTTTGCACAGGGTCTTATGGCATCATGAGTTTTCTTCTCTCTTCAAATTTGTGCATTGACAGAGGAGGTCACTTTTTCACTGCAGTCTTTAACCCTGCACAGTCTGTTGTTGTGGCCATTATGGTTGCACTCATACTTGGCTATGAGATTTACTTAGGAGTGGCATCAATATGATAGATTAGGGGTTTATCTGAATAATAATGATGATTAATGTTGGTTGGCATTCTTATGTAGCTATTGTGCAAGGTGATTAATTGAGATTCAATTATTATTACATTTTTCGAACAAACTTGACTAATACTTCTTTTCCCATGGTAGGGTCCATGATCAACTTTGATATGATTTAGAAGATGCTCTTTTATAAGATTTTAGGATAATGTTTATTTGTAAGCTTTGATAAATGGAAAGGAGATGTGTCCCTTAACATTGATAAAAGTAAGATTTTTAATTTTGATTGGAGGGAAGGAAAGATTTTACTTTTTTTTTCATGTGTATTTAAAGTTGTGTAATATGTCCTTTTTGTATAAAAGATAGAGATGGCTGCCATGTTATGTAAACCTCCTCCTTAAAAAATGTTCACCTTGTATGTTCTTAAGTCATTTATTATTACTTCTATATAATGATTATCTAAGCAAATATTGTAAATATTTTTTTATGGCTCATTAGTAACATTCAAATGTTATTAGAAATCATCTTTTGTTATATTTAAATATCACAAAAAATTATCTTTTGTGATGTTTAAATATTATTAAAAGTCGTTACACATTTAAATGTTACCAATATTTTATAATTGGTGACGCTTAAATGTTAATATTTTTGTAACATTTAAGTTTTTTGTCACGTTTCTCTGACATTATTAATATTTTTTTAACATACTTTTGTAACGTCTATAGGTTAACCGTTACAAATATTATTTTTGTGACGTTTAATACATCTTTTGTGATGTTTAACAAACATGACCAACTCCCGTATTTGGTGCAGTGAGTGTTTGTATGATTAGTGAACAAGTTAAAAACTCACGTATTATCATTTCGACGGCTCTACGGATATTCACATATTGAAACTTGTCACATTAGCACCACAGAGATTCTGTAACTTCAATTGATTGATGCCATTAAAAAATATCTATATTTGAAAATTTGAAGTCATATTTTGTTATCACAAACGAAACGAAACTATGATCAATACAAAAGTTAATTATTCAACGTGAAATATAGAATGTTTGCATTTCTTGAGAAAAAAAAAATCCAATGTAAAACTAAGACATTTCAAATATTATCTATTTTCTTGACTCCAACTTACTTGCTTGGATGTATATTGTTCGTAACTAAATGCTTAATCATTCTAGATGCATGATGTTGTATTGGAAAACCATAATTGAATACATATTCACCTAGAGTTAGTTTTAAGTAACTTTGTAACAATTAATTTTACAAATATTTATAATGGACAAGACACATAGACAACATGACAAATGTCATATAGATTACACATCTAGTCTAGTATGTAACGACAAATTTTATACTAATTCAACCACCTTCATCTGTTCAACATCATCAGCGCCACATCATTTAAAATAATTCAGTGTATTATTATTTTGATACATTTATAATAGTTTTTCTATTGTGAATTTAAGGAAGGCATACTCTATTTAAGTAGAATATCTCGTATATCCTATCAGAATCTAAAATTTATAATTGACAAAAAATAAAAAATATAAATTTTAAATAAATTATTTATTTTTAATCACATATCTCAAATTTAATAATTTAATTTATAAAATATATTATATATCTTACTTAAATAGAGTATAACTTTATTAAATTTTTAATTTGTTTAGTATACCAAGTTGGAGATCATCCATTTAAATTACCCATACAGGGACGGATGGAAAGGTTTCGGTGGGACGTAGCCCCTTCCAAACTTTTTAATAAACAGTACTTTATGTATAAATTTTATTTATTTTTATAATTATGCATGTTTTAATGTCATGATCCCATAATAGTTGCAATCCCCTCCCAAATTTTTAATAAATAGTATATTTTATGTATAATTTTTTTATAGTTATATGTATTTTAATGCCATGATCTCTTAATAATTGGAGCTAGCGTCGTTACTGTGCACATAGATTAAAATGTCAAAGTACGCCTCACATAGATATATGATGAATATATAGATTACTTTTGGTGAATATATATGATTACTTTTGGTTATTGAAAATAAGAATATCGAGAACGGGGAGAAATAAAGAATGCTAGCTATAGAGTGAAAGAGGTTGGAAAAGAATGAGAGTCTGCATAAAGAAAATGATAAAAAAAAGAAAAATATTAAAATACTATTATGAAATAAAAAATAAATTTAAACTAAATATTAATTTTATATTAATTATAAAAATGGAATATATTTTGGAACATAATTTTCCTATTCCAAATTCATTTTTTGTAAATTAAATTAAAAAATAATCAAGTAATTTTATATCATTATTATTTGATAATGTTTTTTTCTTAATTAAATTAATGTTTTCTTTTGTTAGATATTTTTTGCAAATCGTGAGGATACCACGTTAATAATAAATAAAGTTGAAGGTTGATATATACAAACGAAAAAAAATAAAGAATATATAACTTAATTATTCAGCAACATGCTACATAGATTATTAGACCTGCGGCCTTCTTGGATTTCACTTTCATGTTAGATATGGGAAGCAACTTGGGCCATTGCATAAGACCGAAGGAAACAAACATTGGGCAGCCCATTTGGAGCAATGATTTTAGGGTTAATGATATGAGTAATTGGGGTAAATGAATTGGTAGATCAACTTTTATCTATAAACACTCAAGTTCAAAAAGCAAGGAGTACATTTCATGGAGAAACTTCTGAAAGTGGTGTTTGTAAATCGAGATGGGCTAAAGATTATGTAGAATAATTTTTACTCCATATTACATCAGAGATCTTACTAATAATGGTTGAATTGTCATCACTTTTGAGTTAATATATGATTTGACCTATTTATGTTATATTTTAAGCATAAGTATTGAAATCAAATATTCCCACATTGGTTGAGCAAGAAAATACTTCACATATTTTGTTTCCCCAATGAGACATCCTTTGATTCATTCTAATTCTTAGAAACATCGTATGGGAGTAAGGGCAAAAAAATAATTTTGATATGCTTCATATTTTTCTTTTAAAACCTATTTTAAAGTTTAAAAGAAAACTAATTTGGGCAAGATTAGAACATAAAAAATCTATTTACATATATAGTTAACTTATATAATAATATATAATCACAATTTCACTACATGTAAATGTTAACACATGTAATTTATCTCTCCAACCATTACCCTTTGTTTTCCTAATTGGCCTTTCCATGCATGATCTAAATTTTTGGATATTCAGATAACTAGTTTATGGTTATTTTCTCTTGAATTAATGAATACGTGAAGCAAGTCTGGTTACTCATCATTTTCTTCTTTTTCGTCACCTTCTAGTTATTGTAACTTTAGAGGTCATTAATGATATTTGATGGGATAAATGGTGGTATAAATTAAAATGATGTAAACATGTGTAAATCTATATGATTTGAATAAAAAAATTTATTTGGCGAAAAATTTTGGAGTGAAAAATTTAAAATTTTTATCCAAAATATATCGATTTACACAAATTTGCACCATCATTTATCCCATATTTAATATCTCCATATTATCAACACTCAGAAAATGAGTGTCATAACTGTTGCAAGAGATTACATACGATATAATATTAGCTTTGGAGCATGGCTAATTTACAAAGACGTAAAATGAAGAATAAAAATAAAATAAGAAATATGAGAAATTTTTTTTTGCCTCCACATTAAAAGGGTAGGGGCGGACCCACATAAATGATGGGCCACACTTCTCCCTCCTCCTCTTTCACCCTCAATTTTTTGATGTATTAACGTATATGCTAGTAGTTGAAGTCAATTAATTAAAAAATTTAGAAAGTAATACAATTATGTAATAGCTTAAGTGGGTAGGTGATTTTGATTTATATTTAAAGGTATTAGGTTCAAATCTTATTTTGGCTCCCCTCAAATTTTAATATTTTACTTTTATATATTTCAACCCCCTCTATCTTTTATTTTTGGGTTCATCCTTATAAAAGGAGCTCTATTGATTTTAATATCAAGCAATATATTATATAACACACAAAAAAATCATATTTAACCAAACAAATTAATTGTATCCCAATTATTAATATTACAATATAGAATGTTCGATTTAAAAAAAATGATTCACACAATTTTAAACACACAAAAAAAAACATATGAGGCATGCTTGTTCTCGTGTGTATGCTTCCATATTCGTTAATCCAAGATATAAGCCTCCAACTTCAATGTTTCTTTGATTGTTTCCCAACTACTTCCATAAGTACCAGTTATGAAAGATCAACCTGCGCACTACTGGGCGCAGGCATTAATTCCTCAGGGGATTTGGTCAATTTTGTCATGTTTCTTAATTAAGAGAGCTGTCGACGATGCCAATTGCCATGCGTTCACTGCCGTCAAAACTAGAAAATAAAACTCATCCAAGTGACTGCACCTTCTTCTACGAAAAATTCAAGATCAGTTTAAGTAATTAATAGCCAGCTATATGATCCTTCAACAATCAAAGCAGCCGTATACGTCTACCACAATGCCTCCAAGCTTCCGTTGAATCCTTAACAACGCAGCCATCGTTGGTTAACAGTTGTACCATCAATGTACGTAGCTCAGATTATCTCCCATCGAAGATGATACAAAGTAGAAACCTATTTTAAGGTCTTTGAAAGCACGCCCTACCATGTGATAAATATTTTTTTTTAAAAGTGCTACGATATCATATTATATATTGACTTTATAGTTAATTTTTTTATCAATCAATAAAAAGTAAAAAAATAAAAATTTCATACTTTAAAACTCTTTCATAAAAAAAATAGTGGGGAACTCTTATATAAATTATCTTAAAATCTGACCAATATAATTCAATAGAAAAAAAAAAGATTAAAAGAGACATCAACTATGGATCATTAGTTATGTGCAATAGCAGTAATCACGAGCATTTGTCGTCACATGCACCATCAGTCATCATCTCTGCAGATCACTCACTTGCAAAATTCAAAACAAGAGACGATTCTCCTATGAGATATAAGGTTCAATAATATAAGACAATAATAAATAAATTTAACATGATAAATAAATATAAAAATAAGTTAATGGCAAAAAGATTAAAATAGTAATTATTCATATCCTTCATTCTTTCAATATTTAACTTTTCTTTTATAATCTTTTAACATACTTTACCTTTTTTATATAAGGAGTAAGATATAATAATTAATTGAACATACTTTTCTTTTTGTACATGAGGAGTAAGCTGATCAATGGTAAAACATCAATTATTCCACATCATCAATCTTTCATCATTACATTATTTTTCATTATTTTATTTTTCATTAGTTAATGATCATCAATCTATCATTATCATTATTCATTCATCATTAACTTTAAATTGTCTAATGCAACACGAACAATACAAAAATTAAATTAGGTGATTATTTTTGTTATCTTTGACTTATTTTATTAATGACTTTGAGGGTTGTTTTGAATGACTTTGAATTGCATGACTCATGAATCTTGAAGGTCTCGCCAATATGTCAATAGGGGGCACATGTCATGACCAACAAGGATGCTCGAGAAATTCTTTCGTTGCAAGACGGAAAGAAAAGCTAAGCAATAGAAACTAAGTAACAATTGTTCTATCCATTCTATCTTTAAAACACTAATGCTTCCAATCTTTTCGATGCATGATGGTCTAATCATTTAATTTAAGTGAAGCATGATTGCTTTTTATCTTGTTCACATATTAGTTCTTAATTTTTGAAATAAAATATTTATCTACAAGGTTTTTAACAATGAAATAACCATTCTAGCATAGGTGACGCAGGTTGCGTCAGACACGAACACAAGTCATGTTTGGGGCTGGTCATCATCATGTCAACAACCCAAAACAGATCGATAGTTGATGCAGGTTGTGTCAGGATGTGACACAGTTCGTGTTTCATCATTAGTAAACATCTTTGATGTGACATTCCATCCTCGACGCATACTACATTCAGTACATTATTAAATTATTATTCTAGACACTATCGACACGTTAGGGCAACACGAATCGTGTTAGATCTCAATCCGAGCCATTTTCCACGACTGATACGATTAAGGTTTCTCTTTTGTTCATCTTCGGCCCATGTAGACCATGTCCAAATCTGACACAGATCGTGTGTTACTTGTTCTTCCATTATTGAAGATTTAATTCAAACACACACCGCACACAGACCGTGTCCGACTCATAGGGTCGTGTTCATTAAAACGGGCGACACTACGATTTTCATAACATCATGATGCGGGTCGTGCCCAAGGTGGACGCGGTCTATGTTTAGACAACTCTAAAACCTATTCATATTTTATCTCGGTAGACGCGGTCGTGACCGGAGAGGACTCGATCCATGTTTTGCCGAGGACGCAATGTTAGGGTTTCGTACTAATAGACGCTGGCCATGTCCGAGAAGGATGCAAGCCATACTCTATCGATGATGATGAGCATTAGGGTTTCTGCCGACAGACACGGACCACGTTCGAAGAGGACACAAATTGTATTCTGTTGTCGTGATCGAGAACTTACTACTTTTAGGGTATAAATAGATTATAATAATCAAGTCCAAATTAATCTATTCATTACTATGATTATACTAGGATTAAACAACATGCTTATAATCATAAACTACCATTTCTGACATAGTCCTAGCATGAAATTTGTTTAACACAAAAACTTATCTAAGGGATCCGTCTATTTACATACTTAATTATATAGGGTTGTTCTTCGTTCTATAACTGTGTTCCCCTTGATCCTTATTCTCTCGATCTCTCCGATGTCCTCGGTCTCCTTCACATTCTCCTATTAATTGAGTATGAACTTAGAGGAGAGAAATAGAGAGAACTAAGAGAGAGAGAGAGAGAGAGAGAGGGAGAGAGAGAGAGAGAGAGAGAGAGAGAGAGAGAGAGAGAGAGAGAGAGAGATGTTCTTACCTAAGCATCTAGTGGGAGAGAGAGATAAGGGATGCTACTATGGTTGAGCCTTTGAGGAAAAAATAGAATAATAAGATTTTTTTTCTCTATTTTTAAGTTCTATATATAAGGTTATCTGTAGGGTTTCTCAATGTTTAATCCGACTCAAATTATCACTTATTTAATTTAATCCCAAAATTAAAATTAATTAAGATATTATTATTTATTTAAAATTTTAATTATATGGAATCACAATATATCTTTGTTTGATTCGAATACGGCCCATGTTGGTCCTTGTTCAGAAAACGGCCCTTGTCCTATTCGGATTCGACCCCTCTTGGATTCTTTGGCTATGACAAACATTACACCTGCTTACACTTGTTTGACTCGTTTCCTCATCAGTTCTCACCACAATCTCTTGTATAAATAGATATGCAAGTTCTCTTCTGATTCTTTCTAATCCATGCATGCGAGAGTATCTTAGCATCTTTAATTTCCTCAGGTTTTGCTTTCATGGATCACTGCATGCCTCTGCTGTTCTTGCTCTTAGTAAGTGATCGATAGAACGTAGTTTTGTAGTGATTCTCATTTTGCCATGCATTCAAACTTAATGTTGTAGCAAGACCCCTTTAATTGTTTTTTTTTTTTTATTTCCAGATCGCTGCAGGAGCGAATGCAGTGGTATCTCCACAGCTGAATTATTGGCAGTCTGTCCTCCCCAACACTCCCATGCCGCGGGCCATCAGTGACCTGATCATAAATCCTGGTCTCTCTTTCCATCTCGTCGGCTATCCATCTTATTATATTTAGAAAGCATTTTAGATTCTTCATACGAGTGAGCTCTTTTGGTGTAATGCATTTGTGTTGTTAATTCTTTTATTGCATACTTTATTTTTATCTTATTTGTTACTTTATTAACTTTATATTTTTTGTTTTTCATATTATTAGTTAGTTTCATTCTACTAGTACTTTATGTTTTAAGCTCAATATAAACATATCAATCTGAACTTAATATTCTAAAGCAGCACAGTTAAATATTGGATCTAAAGGTGAAGAATCGTTATGAGTTTTGTAGTTCCTGCTGAGAAGACGCGTGCTGCTTCTGTCGGCGTCGGCGTTGGCGTTGGACATGGTGTGGGCGTGGGCGTGGGCGTCGGTCGTGGTGTGGGCGTAGGCGTGGGCGTCCGACACTGGCATCCGCCAGGCTTCGTATACCATTACGCCGCAACAGAAACCCAACTCCACGACGACCCAAACGTGGCCCTCTTTTTCCTGGAAAAAGATCTCAAGCCTAGCACCAAATTTAACCTTCTGTTCGCCAAGACTACCGCCGGAGCTGCTTTCCTCCCTCGCGAGGCCGCGGATTCGATCCCCTTCTCCTCGTCAAAGCTCCATGACATCCTTCGCCGCTTCAACATGGATCCGAAATCTAACGGAGCCAAGGACATGAGGAAGACGCTCAGGGACTGCGAGACTCCATCAGTGCACGGCGAGAAGAAGCAATGCGCCACCTCGCTCGAGTCCATGGTGGATTTCACTACGATGACGCTGGGAACGCGACAGGTTAAAGCGGTTTCCACCACCACAAGCCAGGAAGTGACGGCAACGAAACCGCAGAAGTACGTGATCACGGCCTCCGGGATCGACACGCTCGGCGAGCATGACATCGTGACGTGCCACGCTGAGGACTACGTCTACGCCGTGTTCTACTGCCATGCGACGCCAAGGAGCAAGGCTTACTCGGTTGCGATGGTTGGCGAGGACGGGACAAAGGTGGAAGCCGTGGCGGTCTGCCACAAGGACACGGAGGCATGGAACCCTAATCACGTCGCGTTCAAGGTGCTCAACGTGAAACCAGGAACGGTGCCCGTTTGCCACTTCCTGCCACAGGACCATGTTGTTTGGACCCGCAGCAATTAGAGTACATGCCCCAACTAATTATATATCACCGTGTGGCTTAATATATAAGTGCGCTAATACATGTATATCTAATGACGCTGTGAGCGTGTTTAATGCATGAGAACCTCGTCATCACATATATGCATGTCATGCACAGTCATACATATGTTACAATAAGAGTTGTTTGAGATGATGCTATATATACTTTTTTTTTTATTTGGCAAATGAGTTGCAATTTTATCATGGCCGGTCACACATCAATTCGATGTTGAACTGGTTGGACCCGTCAGTTCGCAATTGAAGACCCATCAATCCGATTAAAATTTTACTGGTTCGACCTGCTTAAAATCATAAAAAGAATATCAATTTTTTTCCTTATGAATCCTTTTTTAAAATACTGACAAATATCTTTCTCCTTGATCCCACCCGCTTGAACATGTAATTGCACTCACTTGCTGCAATCCATCAAACCAATATCTTTTAGAATCAGACAGTGGCCAGTCTGATTAGTTCAGCCGACGGGCTAATGACTGATCTGATCTAGTTTAGAATCACAATAGGAAATATTAAAAAATATATAGGATAGGAGAAAAAAATTTTGGGTTGAATCAGTAAATGAGGTTCGACCCAATATTTTTAACAGAACACTGTTAAAGCTTACAAAACAAAAGACTAGAAATGTATAAAAATATTTCCAATAGAATATGAAACATTTTTAAAAGAAAATAGAAAACTGAATGAGAGTAAATGGATGAAAAAAGAAAATATGTTAAGAGGAGGAAATGAAAATATAAAAAGAAATATATTTAGAGAATAATAAATGACAAGATTGTTATAAGGAGAAAAAAACATAGCTATAATATTAGGTTAAAAACTTAATTAAATTATTACATTAGTAAAAAATTCTAGAAAATAAAATACTACTTAAAATACTATTTTGGAGTACTTAAAAAAATGTCTACCTCTCAATTATTATAAATAATACCATTTCATTAAAAAATGATCAAACTAATTTAAATCCAATTCAATCGATCAAATGTTAATTTAATTAATACCAATTCGACCTTCAATCGATTTTTAAAATATTGAACCAAACTCAAATTTGTGCACTTGGAACAAACTGCAAAGTCCTTACTGGCAGGTGTCTTTACATCAAAACTAAAGTGTCATGTGAGTGACCTATTAGTGGTTTCTTAAAATAATACACCTATAGGATGCTTCAAACGATGAAGTGTTAAATCAGGATTGACAAATTGATGATAAACTTTGTAACATCGTCAATTGTTTGTTAGCCTTCTTTATGTTATTGTGCAAATTGTTGATTAAAGAAATTAATCTGCAATTATCCATCAAGTATGGTTTGAAATTCTTAATTCTTCATATATAATTTAATATTTTATATGAAGCTGCATCTATTTGATATCTGTGGACGCTTTTGAATAATGAGGTTATTCTTGATTTGAGCATTTTTCTATGTTTCAATTTTTAAAGTTAAATAATAATAATAATAATAATAATAATAATAATAATAATAATAATAATAATAATAATAATAATAATAATAATAATAATAATAATAATAATAATATNTAAAGTTAAATAATAATAATAATAATAATAATAATAATAATAATAATAATAATAATAATAATAATAATAATAATAATAATAATAATAATAATAATAATAATATTATTATTATTATTATTATTATTATTATTATTATTATTATTATTATTATTATTATTATTATTATTATTATTATTATTATGTTTAGAGATGATAAGTTTTCAAAAACATATAATTAGGAATTATCTCAAGATTATTCTTTAATATTTTTATATTACTTAATTTGTTTAACTATCAATTAGAAATATAATAATATAACTAATTACATATGATATTAATTTAATTTAATTTAATTTAAAAATAATTAAGTATTATATAGTGAGTAATAATATATATATATGTAATATAATTATTAATTGTCATAATTATTACAATATGTTTATTTAATTTTATTATTCCTTATTTGTTTCAATCAAATATTTTTTAATTCCTGCAAAAAGAATTGCACACAACAAAATATTTCTGAATATGCTTATCCTTAATTTAAGAATATCAAATTCTCATATCTAAGGGCACCTACATGTATAATGAAAAATTCTCGATCCTCACGCAACATTCTCCTAAAATTTCTTCTAACATAGTAAATCACCCCTAAAAGTAGATGAAATTGGAGGAATTAGAATTTAAAAAAAATAAAAAACGGTTTAGGGGGTATAGCACCTCTCACGTGTAATACCACAGTTATTTACAATTACTTGGATCACTATATGTTGAATTATTAGTTATTACGATTGGACATCGCGGAGTCTCGACCACCCAAAAGTATTTACTTAGCATATTGACACTTTTGTCCCCCTAAGAATATTTATAAATCATATTCATAGTCCTGCTAATTTGATTATCAAATAGTCTCTGTTGTTTTTCTTTGCAATCCAGTAATCAATAACATATTTTCATATCGAGTCCAATAATTTAAATAACTATTTAGAAAAAAAAAGGATCATCCACTTTTCTCCTCCTTTTGGCACTTAGGACCAGTTTGGTGAATTCCCTCTAAAACTAACTAGTAATTTAGATTAGCAAAAAATAGATTATCACTTATTAAATCATCATTACTAGCAATGTAAGCTATAATTTATATTACCATATTTGTTAAAAAGAAATGATCATTAGGCAAGATGTACCTTTTACTAAAATATATTTATTAAATATTATAAAATTTAATCTTCTGTTCTGTTTAACACACCAAAAAATGATATAGAAAAGAGAGGATGGGTAGTAAAAAAAAGTGAAACCAGTATCTATTGAATTCAATTCACTAAAAAAACAAAATTTAGCCAAAGAAATTTATTGAGTCACCAAACATGTCTTCTAATTATCCTCATCTCACTCAAGTGCTAATTCAATTAAAAATAACCATCAAATAAATATATATTTATGAATTCATGACTATAAAAGTTTCATTCAAACTATTCTATTATAATAAATAAACTCTCATCTCATATCAACCTGAGCTTTTTTCACACAAAAGTTTTTCTGATACTTGGAGGTAGTGAAAGAGTAGTTTAAAGCAGATTTGAGACAATAATATCTCGAGCGTCATTCATTTGTGATTCAGTCAATCCTAAATCTTCGATAGCAAGTAACCCTTCATAAATCTTTTGTTGGTATTCATTAGTAGTGGTGACGTTATTAAACTAGTTTAAGATATTTTGTAGGCTAGTTGCATGACTCATACTCTCACACAACACACCAAAACTGTTCACGGAACTAACCAAAGTGCACATAAAGAGCATCCTATGTTTTAGCCTTCTTGTTGCTAGATGTTATTGGGTTTGAATGGGAGAATTATTTTGATCTAATATGTTGTTAGTTGGTTGCAAAGGCATAATGTTATTAGGCTCAAAACCTTCATCATTTTCAAAATGAACATCCTTATCTAGATTGACAACATCTGCAAGAATTTCAACAACACATTCTGTAAGATCTTCAATCATTTGTCCTATTGCTCGATCTTTTCCAAATATGATGGAAAGGTTGCCCCAACGAGGAAATGGCTTGCTCTAAAAGCCATATATACTTGGATGATTCTATTAATGTTAAGATAAAAAATTATCAATCAAGTTAGTAAGAAAATACACAAACATATGCTTATTTCAATTCTTATTCATGAACCTAAACCCATTGATGATCCCATACATCTTGCTCACAAATCACGTAACACCTACATGGGTCCATCCAAATCTTCATGATTAATATAGCATATCATAAATGTCATTGCATGTATTGTTTCTTCAATAATTTATGTCTTGAATAAATTTGTGGTTGTCCTTAATACCACATCAAGGTGACTTTGCCTCCATCATTTTTTCAAGTTGTAGGAGGAATACAAATTTTAAAGTGTTTCCTTCTCCAATACTCCAAAATGAATCATTCGTTAACTCTAGCGTGTAATCAATTAATAATACATCTTGCTCTAATGTCCATTGATGCTTACTTGGTCGATTCATATTTTGAGTTTCTATTTCACATTGATTAGCATCCATGTTTATATCTATAAATTATCAAATATAAAATTATCACATAAATATGATGCATAATTGAATAAATAATTTATTATGATATAATTCTTAAAGAAATAAAATGAATATATTATTATGTTGCAAGTTTAAGCATGCATAATTTTAAGGAAATTTTGTATATTTTGATAGAAAGATAAAACAGATCTAACACCCAAAATCTCATTAAAAATAAATCATATAATAAGACTTCAAACTCTAGTCTCATCCCATATAAATTGCATTATGTTCTCTCTAAATTGACTCCAACATTTCGAAGTCTCAACGAGATTAATAATATCTTCTTCTTCAATGTTATTATCTTCAAGTGATGACCCATCTGACAAGTCATTCTCAAGTGGATCAATAGACGTTTTTCTTATGATATGACTATATAGTAAAACATAGACAAACACAATTCATGCATGTGTTTTTATGGGATAAAATGCCCTCTCCCTAAGAATTTCTAGTCTCATTTTCAATACCAAAAGCATGTTGAATCTAGATCCTGAGACTATTTTGATGATCACAAATTTGTGAGGGAACTTAGTTTGGACTAATGAACTTGTTGAGCTGATTTCTGAAACACAGGATACTCAGGTTCAGAGCATGATAGGACGACCTAAGTTAAAAGAACGGACGACCTATGCACATAGAAGACATATCAAAAGATTTTCATGTGTGCATAAGTCGCCCTAAGTATATGGAGTGGTTGACCAGTATTGAAGGCAAATGTCTATGAAGAGGAGTCCAAGACTGAGCGGTCGACCAAAGATACAGAGAGGAC
>LTAE01007105.1:0-19014 GCA_001647135.1 Pontederia paniculata
ATCTTCAAAAAAGGCAAGTCCAAAAAAGGCAAAAGTCTTCCTCCTTCGGCTGCATCAATAGAAAATGGAAAGAATTTCAAACTTCAAATATTCGGTGATTATATACGAAGATCTTTCTTAATTTAGCTTATATTCCCAAGAATCAATAGTGATGATACCGATCATTCAGAAAATGGAAAAATGGAAACAAATCGGTATATATTGAAATCAAAAAGGGATTATCGGGGTAAGCTTTATAGGAATGGGGTCAACCTAAATAAGTGTATCTTTTCTGTCATCAGGAAGTATTGGTGCAATATTTTCTAGCCGAATTTTTTCCTCCCAGCAAGACAACCCGCATCCGAGATGAAATATACCACTTTAGTCAATTGTATATGGAAAACGTATATGAGGCCTGCCATATATTTCATAACTTAGTTGCCTCATGTCCACATCATGATTACAAGATATGGCAACTTTTGAGCCATTTTCACTATGGTTTAAATTATCAGACTTCCATTGCCCTCGACAATGTCGCGGGAGGTGTTTTTGCTACGACTAATATCAATGAAGCTTATGACATAATCAAGAAGCTAGCAAAGAACCACCATTATTTAAGACATGAGAGGTCGAGGAAACCCATGAGAAAGAAATCCCCTAAAAAAGTGATGTTCTATCATCAAAAGTGAAGGAAATTGTACAAAAAGCTTTAGAAAAGATGAACCTCTCATCTCAAGTTAATATGGTACAAACTCCAGAGCAACACTGTGACATATGTGGATATCCCGATCATATAATGGAGACTTATAATATGTTGAATCAGCAAAATCCCCAATGCAACCAATTAAATGCCTTTGGCAATTTTGCACCAAGATTTCCCTTTGAGAAATACAACTCTGAAAATAAAAACCACCCTAGAAGCAACCACTACCAAAATGCCTCAAACTGCAACCAAAACCCACCAAGCCAAAATCCTCAAAGTCACAACTCTACTTGGCAACCCCAAATTTTGCCAAGAACACATCAACAACAATCACAATCATTACCACCCTAACAACAACCTCTCGTACTACCTGAACCACCTAAACCTGACCTAGAAGATCTGATTCAAAAACTGGTAAAGCAACAAGAACAGATGAGTACCGAGCTCAAGCGACTTTCCACTCATAGGAAACTCTTGAAAAATCAGATAGCTCTACAAGCCAATCAAGCCTCTTCATAACCCCACTCTCTACCAGGACAACCAGAACCAAATCCAAAGGAGCAGGTCCAAGATATTATCTTGAGAAACGAGAAGAACTTGCCAGACCGAGAGCCAACTGAGGCTATCACACCTGAGCAACACCAACCTGATACTCAGCCAATACATCACACCCCTGAACATAATAACTCATTTGAACCTAAAAGAAGAATTCCAAATCAATTGAAGCCGAGAAACCTTCTACGATTGAAGGCTCAACACCAACTGAGAAGCCAACACCAGCCATGTACCAACCTCCATATGTAAAGTTCTGCCATTCCACCAGAGGATGTTGAAGGCCCATGAATAGCATCAATTCAACAAGTTCGTAGAGTTGTTAAAAAATTGCACGTGAATATTCCTTTTTTGGAAGCTATTCAACAAATGTCGTCCTATGCTAAATTCCTAAAGGACATTCTAACAAAGAAAAGAAGGATAGATGATGAAGAAATAATGTCCTTAACAGAGAATGTCAGTGTTTTGATCCAGAACAAACTACCACTCAAAAGGATCCCCGCAGTTTTTCTATTCCATGTGAAATCAGACACCTTTGTGTGAAAAGAGCACTTTGCGACCTTTGAGCCAGCGTCAGTGTGATACCCCTTTCAATGTGCAGAAAAATGGATGCTAAACCTACGAATATGATCCTCCAACTGGCCGACAGATCCATCAGACACCCTAGAGGCACTTTGGAAGAGATACCAATCAAAGTTGGAAAGTCTTTCATACCTGTCGACTTCGTGGTGCTGGATATGGAAGAGGATCCCAATACTCCTCTTATTCTAGGCAGATCATTTCTAGCTACTGCTCGTGCAATCATTGATGCCAAGGATGGAACCCTGGCATTCAGAATTGGAGATGACACTATCGAATTTAACCTATCTCAAACAATGAAGAAGCCTGGTGGAGATTTATTCTATGAAGACTACGATCTCATTGAAGAAGTCGTCCAAGAAGTATCATCAGTTGAACTTGTACAAAAGCATGAACAAACCTTCAAAGACACTGATATCCTTGAACAACTAGCAACTCTGAAAGATCAACCAATAGAGTCAGACTTCAAGAGTTCAGAAACAAGCTACGAAGAAAACCAATCACAACCCTCGGAATCTATTATCACACCCCTGTTCATTCAGCTGAGCAGATTATCGGAGATAGCTACTGAGGGACCCCAAACGAAATCAGCGCCTAAGATTGAATTGAAGCCTCTTCCTAAGACACTAAAGTATGAATTCTTGGGGCCAAACTCTACTTATCCCATCATTGTTAGTTCAACCTTGTCCGAAGATCAACTCACCAAGCTTCTTGAAGTAGTCAAAGCTCACAAGAAGGCCATTGAAAATTCTATTGATGACATCAAGGGTATAAGTCCTTCCCTTTGCATGCACAAGATACCATTAGAAGAAAAACATAAGCCAATGATTGAAGTGCAGAGGAGACTCAATCCAAATCTCAGGGAAGTCGTGAAGAAAGAAGTTTTAAAGTTGCTTGATGCTGGATTAATATACTCTATATCGGACAGCAATTGGGTCGACCCTATTCAAGTCATTTCTAAAAAGGGTGGCACCACTGTGATACAAAATGAGAAGGGAGAACTTATTCCAAGCCGAATCACAATCGAGTGGAGAATGTGCCTGGATTATAGGAAACTGAACGCGGCCACCAAAAAAGATCACTCTTCATTATCATTCATCGATCAAATGCTGGAGCAGCTAGCTAAACACCGATATCTCTACTATTTGGATGGATATTCAACATTTCTACAAATCCAAATTCAACCTGCAGATCAAGAGAAGACGACATTCACTTGTTCATATGGAACGTTTGCCTATCGACGTATGCGATTTTGACTTTGTAATGCACCGACGACTTTCCAGAGGTGTATGATGTCAATTTTCTCAGATTACATTGAAGAAATCATAGAGGTCTTTATGAAGGATTTCTCAGTTTATGGGTTGTCGTTTGATAATTGCTTGCACAATCTGAAGAAGGTCCTGCAGAGGTGTGAAGAGACGAATCTATTTCTAAATTGGGGAAAGTGTCACTTTATGGTGACACAAAGTGTAATGCTTGGACATATTGTTTCAGAGAAAGGCATAGAGGTAGATAGAGCCAAACTCGAAGTTATTGAAGAGTTACCACCACCTATTGACGTCAAAGGAGTCAGAAGCTTCCTTGGTCATGCGAGATTCTATCGAAGATTTATTAAAGACTTCTTCAAAATAGCGAAGCCAATGACCGACTTGCTGCATAAAGATGTTGAGTTCCATTTTGATAATCACCGCCTTGAATCATTCAACAAAATAAAAGCTGCTCTAGTTTCTGTTCTTGTACTTCAATCATCTGATTGGAATTTGCCAAATTATGTGCGACGCTAGTGATCACGCCCTGAGAGTTTATCATAGAAATATAATTTCCTGAGACATTATTTAATGATAATTTTTGGAAGAATTGTTTTTGAAATTTGTTACAGATTTTGGATATAGAAAATTTTATTTTCAATCAAATTTATAAGTTTTTTCGGATAAAGAAATTTCTTAAGGTATTTTTTGAATAAAGTATTTTTGAATATTTATTTTATAAATATTTTTAACTATATATTTCTTGATAATTTCCTCAAATAAGAATTTTATCTTAGTTATCATTATAATTAAATTTTATTTAATAGAAAAGTATGTCGAAATTTATGAGTATTGAGCTTGCCAAATGTGTGGTTCTAACGACGCCAACTACGACACTTAGAGTCATAGAATAAGATATGACTTAGTTCATGATAATTTAGAAAGCTATGTTGATATCGTTCCACCAACGCTTCTAGAAGGACACTAACGAGCAAAAGACAACTCACGTAGAGCTATGAAGCAAATGAAGTCTAGTGATGAGAATTCAAAACTATTCATATTGATTGTATAGGAAGGATAACCTCATGAGAATATTCGAGACTCATAACAACGACTATGAGCTTTGGGAAGCTCTGAAGACAAGTATGCATCCAAAGGGACATGAATATATAATTGTTATTACACATGTACACCACTTATAAAATGAATCCAGATGCTAATATGTCTGATCATGTAAATAGAATAATTGTAATGTAAGATCACATCGGTGCTTAACGATCTTCCGTCTACTTTTGACGTTCTACCCTCCATCTTTGTCATTTAATAGGATATGACCAAGAGAAAGAAGAAGATTTGTGTTTTCCACATCGAGAAAAGTGCACGTAAAAGGACTTTGAAATTAAGTCTTATAGTGATCGGGTTACTATAGGCAAGAACATAAAGGTGTATGCGATTGGATATGTGCCTATTCATTTGACTTATTATGCCTAAATGTAATAAATAATGACAAAATAAAAGATTCTTCTCAGTATACTCTGTATTATGTGTCTCACTATGATTTTTGGCATGAGAGACTTGAAAATCCTAGAAACTCGAAAATGAAATAAATAAAGAAAATAAACTTAGTGACCAATAATTTTTTGGCACAAGATCGGTGTCTTGTAAGCGTTGCTTGACCGAAAAATGACAATGAATCCATTTTCTGTGGGGGCGAAGTCAACTGAATTATTTGAACTAATTCATTTAGATATTTGTGACCCATTGAGTGTTCCTATATACAAGAGTAAAGAGTAATTTATTACATTCATTGACGAGTACTCTAAATACTATTATGTCTATCTCTTACAAAGAAGTGCAAATGCTTTTGAGATATTTTTAAAAAGTATAAGAAAATAGTAGAGAAAATATTACGAAGACCTATAAAGTGTTTAAGGGCGGATGAGGAGGAGGGTATATCTCTCGAGAATTTAATAGCTACTCCATTTCAAAGGGCATACATAGACACACTATGATGTCGTATACGCCATAATAGAATAGTGAGACAACGAGAAAGAATATAAGTCTAGTGAATATAATAAGGTGCATGTTTCCCACTTGGATTTGCCAAAATGATGAGTGAGGTAGTTGATGATCTCGAGTTACATACAAAATCTGTAAAATCAACACCATACGAGTTGTGGAATGGCAAAAAGTTTGAGTTTGGCCTTCTTCGAAAATTAGAATTTAAAGCGTATGTATTAATTTCTAGTTAACTCAGGGACAAGTTGAACTTTAGAATGAAAATGTGCATAACACTAAAAAATTCAAAAGTTTATAAACCCTTTTACCCACAAAAATGTCTCATAAAGAATCGTGATGCTACTTTTCTTGAGAATGAAAATGAGCATGTCCAAGAAAATGATGATCCTTTTAAAATTGTAGGAGACAATGAAAATAACTCTCAAAATACATTAGGATATCTAAAAGTAAAAGTTAATGTTACACAAAATGATATATATTTGGAAGAAGTGGAAGAACTATTATTTCCACAAGTATAACAGCACCAACAAATGGCTATGGATAACTCCTATACATTTGGATAAGTGTTATTTCCTTAAACCTCCCTTGAACTATCGCAAAATTCTAGATCTAACCCTGATTTATAAAACCAGACAGAAGTAGGTCTGAACTTTTTTCGATTGGACAATTTTATCCAATCGTCTAGTATTAAATTGATTCAAATTGTTTTAATTTATTAAATTACTATTTTACCCAAGAGAGAGAGAGAGAGAGAGAGAGAGAGAGAGAGAGAGAGAGAGGAGAAGAGAAAGTGTGTGTGAGAGAGAAGTGAGTGCGGGAGAGAAATAGAAGAGAGAGCTGAGAAGACGAGAGAGAAAACAAAGAGGGAAGAGATATAACACTTAAAAAACATTCAGAGGTAAAATAAATATAAAAAAGTAGAAAACTAGATGATTGAATCATGTCGTCCAACTGAAAAAGTTTAGACCTATTTCTGCTTGATTTTATAGTTCAGTGTCAGATCTGAAATTCATGATAGTTCGAGTGAGGTTTAAGAAAAAACTCTTTGGATAATTATGTTTTGTACGAGTGTGAGGTATCGTGCTACTCCGTTGATGTTTAAATAAAATATTATACATATCCAATTTCCTACAAAGAAGCGATGGTTTTTAATGAGTCACAATTATGGTCGACCGTAATGAAAGCATAAATGCACTCAACTAATAAAAAAAGTGAGTGTGGACAATATGTGATTTATCGGAAGGTAGACAATTCATATGGTGCAAAAATGAGTATTTAAGAGAAAGATTAGGCTGATTATACTCTTGACAAATACAAAATGAAATTGGTAGTCAAAAGTTATACTCAACATGCCGGAATAATTTTTTAGAAAATTTATATTGCTAAGTTTGCGCTCATTCGGAAGATCTTAAAAATAGTAGTATCTATAAATTTGGAGTTGTTCCAAATGTACGTCAAAATAACTTTCTTGAATAAAAACTCGTCGGAAGATGTATATATGCGACTACTTGAGGGTTTCTGATAAAATGTTAAGAGAATAAAAGGTATAAGCTCAGAAAATCACTTTATGGCCTAAAGAAATCATCTAAACAATGATATTTGAAGTTTCATGATATGATACGCCAATTTGGTTTCACGACAAACAAATTAGATCATTGTGTATACATTAAGAAAAGTTGAAACATTTTTTTCATTATATGTGGATGATATGCTCCTTGCCGAAAATAATGTATAAATGATTAATGATATCAAGGATAAATTGAGCAAATAATTTGAAATGATGAACATGAGAGAAATATTCTACGTAATGGGTATTCAAATCAATCATGATAAAAATTTAAGAAGTTTGAGTCAGGAACAATACATTAGTAAGGTAATGAGAATGTTTGAGATACAAAATAGTAGTTTCGCACTGACACAACTAGTAATTGAGAAAATACTTAGTAAAAGTCAATATCCCAATACAGGGCAAAAGCTCTTAGGGGAGCCCTATGCAAAAGTAGTGGAGAGCTTGATGTATGTGATGCTCTATACAATACCTCATTTGGCTTACGAGTAAGCTTAGTTGGTAGATTTCAAAGTAATCTCGAAAAAGCTCACTGAGAAATTATTAAGAAGGACATAATACAATTGAGGTTGACATACCAAGTTAACACACTTGACAAGCAGTAGAATATTATGATGCGAATTTTAGTGATGACATAGACAATAAAAAATTCATATAAGTTCACTTATTTCTTGTAGATGGTATAATTGTTTCTTTAGGAAGGAAAAACTAGGGAAATGTGACTAGACACATACATGAGGCTGAGTGTATTGCTTGCAGTATAACAACAAACAATGTAGTATGGATTAGGCATTTTCTTTTGAAACTATGACTTGATTTGGTCAAAGGATCATTATCAATATATTGTAATAATCAAGACGCAATAAGATTGACACCTAATAAAGTCCAATCATTCAAAAAGAAAGCACATTAAAATTGAGTATCATTATATTCAGGATATAATGAATAAGAAAAAAGTGACACAGATCTATGAGTTGGTTGATTTTGTCACAAAAGAAATTGTAGTCGAAATTTTCATCAAACATGTGGCCTTGATGGACTTAGAAATTTTTAAGTCATATGACAGTGAAACTTCAAGGCGTGATCTTGAGAGCTTGAAAAGTGAGAGTGCTATCATAAAGTGATCACGTAGTTCAAGTGGAAGAATATTATAATTGACTGCACATGATCAGCTCTATCATCGACAATGTAACAGACACCAACACAACACAACAACGACGACATCTCCGATGATCGCACTCTCCATTAATTGCATGATGATGGT
Source organism: Pontederia paniculata (assembly GCA_001647135.1). Taxonomy (NCBI): domain Eukaryota; kingdom Viridiplantae; phylum Streptophyta; class Magnoliopsida; order Commelinales; family Pontederiaceae; genus Pontederia; species Pontederia paniculata. Next base: position 7,911 of record LTAE01007105.1, read on the forward strand.
GTGCAAGGCTCGCAACTCCCATGTGCATTTTACACTCTCTTTCTTTTGGCATACACATGTTGTAACGCGGACGAGAGAGAGTTGGTGAAAGGAGGCGATAATATTATTTGTACACACATGGAGCCAATGAAATTTTATGGGGGCCAATATATAAAAGGTGAGAATGTGCTTAGGCATTTCGGTCTGGCAACCTAATTTGAAAAATTAGGAATTTTTGCCAGCCTAAAAATGACATTAATAACATATATAAATCACATTTATAATTGAAAATTCAATATCTTATCCCACCTATTTTATTAATGTATAATACAATATAGTATATTCTAAATATTTTATGTTGTGGCTCTATAAAAAATTGTAAATAATTCTAAATTATAATTATAAAATTTTCTTGATTGTATTAAGCACTTCTATTATATTTAGTGAGATTATAGTGTTCAAATATATTGCTTTAAGATATGATATATTTTTAGAAAGGTAGAAAAATCAGATAAAAACTATAATAAAATATCACATCGTGATTGGGATATAGGTTGTCAAACTCGTAAATCGGAGTCGACACAAAAAGGTGAGGTAAACACATAAAGTGTGAGATTGTGGCACATCAAGCTTGATTCTACCAAATTTATATTGTTAAATATATGTATATATTAATTTGCAGAAAAATATAAATATCGAAAAAACACCAATACAAGATGCTGCCACTTGAACATTCAATGATGGAAAGCATGTTCATTAAGTAACTAATGTTCTAAAATCTAATAGTTAATAAGCTGAAATACCCTAAAAGTGAATTGATATAACTGACAAAAGTGATGAGTAATAGGCTACACAAAGAATGTTACTGTTGGCAAGTAGCATAGACAGCGAAGAGCCGAAGAGGACGGACACTTCTCTGCTGCTCCTCTTTTGCTTGCAAGAAGAAGAGGATGCCTGAAAATGGCGACCTCTTCTGCTCACAATAAAGAGGAATCCTTCCGCTTCTACTACCACTAGAAGAGGATTCTCTCCTCTGTTGTAATGACCGGAACGTGGTCACAGTCGCGACCGTTGGCGAACGGACGCGACTACGGCGAACAGACACTCTTGCTGCGTGTAGAACCGCCGAAACGGCTCAGACGCGAAACACCGCCTGTGAGAGACGGATGAGTGCGGGCATGACGGCTAAATAAAGGATTGGGCGCATCGCAGGAGTCCCCATCGGTAATCAGAACTTTTCTTCTCCCCCTTTTCACTGGTATCAGAGCTCTTGCATTCCTGCAACTCCATTTTTTTGGCGCATGCGACGACTTGCTCTGCTTCCGTTCTCTGTGATTTCTCCCTTCGTTTTTTGCTCACGCTTCGGTGCCGTTCAAATCATCCGCAATGCCCGACGTGCCGGAATCGCCCAATTGACTTCTCCCCTGGAAACACGACATCACCGGTGAGGAAGCCAAATGCCACGCGTTCGGGACAAATTGATGACGCTTTTCTCACCGGGAATCATCAGCCACACTCGAAGAACCTTCAGACGTGTCAATCGCCCGTCGGACCGTCGTCGCCGAGCCTTCCTTGGTAATGCCGGTGAAAGGTACGCGCGTTTTTCTCTACGGAAAAGAAGGTGAACAATAGCCTTCTCTCCCTCCACTCGATATCCTTTTAGGCCGTTGGATATTTTTATTCCTTTTTATCTCAGTCGTACACTCTCTTTTTTCCTTTTAATCTGAGCGTAGGATCAATTTGTTTTTAATCTTGACCAACATTTAAATTAAGGCCCATTCATAGTTTTTTTACGTGACAGGCCCAAATTTATCTTTTTCTTTAGCCCATTAGGATAATTCATTTCCATTTAATTGCTTTACCTCAGATTTATCTTGGAATACTATAGATTTAATCACTACAAAAAATATTGATTATTATTGTTTATTTTTCTGTTTAATCATCATCATAATATTTCTGTCAGTGCTTGGAATTAATTTTGGATATAAAATATATATTTTTTAAATACTTTGCTTGAATCAAAACATATATGAACATCTTAAATTTTCTTTCTTATTAGTATTGTTTGTTTAATACCCCTGAATATAATTGTTGTTTAGATTACTATTTAACTTTTGATTCCTGAATAAAACGTTAATTGTTAGGATTCTTTTTAATTGTTGTATCCTAGAAATTGTTATAGTACATTATATTCGGGTACATTACTTTTTTTTAGTATATATTTTGTGTTAAGTTTATTTTCGATCAAAATTAAGTTTTCTGAAAATATTTTTTTGCTTATTAAATTTATTTTCAGTCAAATTATTTTTTAAGTATATTATTTCTGTTAAATAATTTTCGATTAATTTTTTTCAGAAAATATTTTTTTGTATTATTTCTGATAATTAATTTTGTATAAAAGTACATATATATATATATATATCTACTTTTGAAATAGGTTTATATATTTTTCTGTTTGAATTAATTTTTCGGGTACAATTAATTTTTAGATAACAATTTTTTCTGTTAATTTTTGAAATTAGCTTCAGAAAATATTTTATTACTAAACTATTTTCGAATAAGTTTTTTTTATTTTCAGTATATTTTCTATTAGAATTTTTTTTTCGAATATAATATTTTTTGGATATATTTTTTGTCAAATTATTTTCAAACAAGATCTTTGAAAAGTAATTTTAAATTTTCTAATAATTAATTTTCAGATAAAAATTTATTTTCTCCATTGTAGGTAATTTTTTGTGTATACGATTATTTTTCGGATATAATTAATTCTTGATAACCATTTCTTGTATACCTTTGAATATTATTTTTATTTCTGACTATAAGTAAAATTTATTCTTGAAAGAAAATGTCTAAGTTTATGGCCGCATAATTAGTCAAATTGAATCGTTTTAATGGCGCCAACTGCTACACTTGGAGTCGTAGAATTAGATATGGGCTAGTTCACGATGGTCGACAAACATACATTGATGCCGCTCCACCAGCTCTTCCAGAAGGTGCCACTGATGAGTAGAAGGCAGCTCATGCACAGGTCATGGAGCAAAGGAAGCCTGGTGATGAGAAAGCGAGAACCTTCTTACTTATGTATATGGAAAATAATTTTATTAGGATTTTCGAGAGCTATGAAAATGCCTACGAGCTCTAGCAAGCGCTAAAGGATAAGTACGCATCCAAAAGGAATATGAATGTGCAGTTGCTATTACACAAATACATCACTTGCAAGATGAAGCCAGACGAAAATGTGTTTGATCATGTGAACAAGATGATTATCATGGCAAAGGATTTAGAAGCTGTAGGATGTGCACTACCAAAGCCATTGCAGATAACTTCAGTGCTTAACAGTATGCCACCTGCTTTTGACATGACCGCCACAACTGTCCCGGTGAATGAGTCAATTAAAAGGGTTGTTGGAGTGCCCTCCATCTTGGCAATTGAGTAGGGCATGGTCAAGGGAAAGAAGAAGATTGATGACTTTGACGTGCAGGAAACTGCTGAAGAGCATGAGGAGGAAGCCCACGTTGTACACCATCGCAAGCAAGGCGGGTCAACCTTCAGCTCTAAAAAAAAATTCAAACCCAAGATTGGACAACGCAAGGTTGCAAGAGGGGCTTGTCACAATTGTGGGAAGTTTGTTCATTTCAAGTCAAGCTATCTTGTAGGCTCTGGACAAACGACAACAAAGGCGCACCCAATGGACAAGAAAGCGAAAAACAGGGTAAAGCTAGGCGCCAGCAAATTCTCCTTTGCCATAATGGTTGAGTGTAATGCGATGACAACTGATATTGAAGGTTGGTGGATAGATTTAGGAGCCACCCGTCATATTGCCAAGACCAAGGAGGGTCTTGTTGACTTCAAAGCGGTAGCGAAAGGGGAACATAAAATATACATGGGGAACAATACTTACCTCGACGTCGAGGGAATTGCTGAGTATAAGTTGGATTCCGGAGACAACTTCATGATACTCAAGAACGTATTGTTCGCGGCGGGAATAAGGCGCAATTTGATTTCTGTTCATGTGCTTTTGCAAAAAGATTTTGAAGTTAGGTTTTATAGTGGTTGAGTCACGATAGGCAAAAACACGAAGGTCTATGCAACCGGAAGGTATGTACCCGGTCATGACTTGTTTTGCATAAATGTAATAAAGTCTGATGAAATAAAAGATTCTTCTCATTATACTCTTTGTTATATGCCTGACTTGATCTCTGGCATGAGAGGTTAGGACATCCAGAAAATTTGAAAATGGAACAAATAAAGAAAATGAGTTTAGTGTCCAATATCTTTAGCGCAATAATAATATCTTGTGAGCATTGCTTGATCGGAAAAATGACAAGGACCCTATTTTCTGTGGGGACAAGGTCAATAGAGTTATTGGAACTAATACACTCAGATATTTATGGTCCACCGAGTGTTCCTACTTATAAGGGTAAAGAGTACTTTATTACATTTATTGACGACTATTCTAGGTATTGCTATGTATCTCTTAGAAAGAAAGTCAGAAGCATTTGAGACTTTCAAAAGATACAAGACACAAGTAAAGAAAATGTTAGAAAAACTTATCAATTGCCTAAGGACAAATAAAGGAGGAGAATATATCTCCCAAGAATTTGAGAATTACTACATTTTCAGTGGGCATACGTAGGCAGACTACGATGTCGTATATGCCGCAACAGAATGGTGTGACGAAGAGGAAAAATAAAACTCTGATGAATGCAGTGAAATGTATGATGTCCCACTCGGGTATGCCAAAATGCTTTTGGAGCGAGACATTGATGACCGCGAGTTACATACAGAATAGGATTCTCACCAAGTTCATGGAATTTACGCCATAAGAATTGTGGAATGATATGAAGCCCTTGATGGGTCATCTCCGAAAGTGGGGATGTAAAGCACACGTAATGATTCCTAGTCAGCATAGGGACAAGCTGGACTTTAGGACGGAAACGTGCAGGTTTATTGGATACTATGAATGTTACAAAGGGTATAAATTCTTCCACCAGGAGAAAGACCTTATAGAGAGTCGTGATGCTACCTTTCTTGAGAACGAAAAGGAGCAAGTCCAAGAAAAACCTCTCACAATTTTAGATGATGGTGGAGACAACTCCAGATATATACTGTACTATCCAACAATGGGAGTTGATTATTCACATAATGATATATCTTTGGAAGAAGTGGAGGAACCCATTATTTCCACGAGTATAACCGACACCAAACGTCCACGGTTAACACCCGCACATTTGGATGACTATGTTATGTACCAGTGCGAGACACCATGTTACTTTGTTGTTGTTGAGATAGAGGATTGTACATATCCTGTTACATATAAAGAAGCAATGACTTCTAGTGAATCGGAGTCATGAGCGACCGCCATGAAAGATGAAATTGACTCGATTTGCAACAGCGGAGTGTGGACATTGTGTGATTTGCCGGAAGGTAGGCAATCAGTCATGTGCAAATGGGTATTCAAGAGGAAGTATCGTGCTGACAGTTCTCTTGATAGGCACAAAGCGAGATTGGTGGCCAAGGATCATACTCAGCAAGCCGGAATAGATTTTCAGGAAATCTATTCTCCGGTGGCTAAGTTTACGTCCGTTCGGGCGATCTTAGCTATAGTGACATATATGGATTTGGAATTATACCAAATGGACGTCAAGACAACGTTCTTAAATGGAGAACTGTCAAAAGACGTATATATACGACAACCTGAAGGGTTTCATGTGAAAGGTCAAGAGAATAAGGTGTATAAACTCCGAAAATTGTTATATGACTTAAAGCAATCGTCTAGACAATGATACTTGAAGTTTCATGAGACAATAATCCAATTTGGTTTCAAGACGAACAACTTGGATCACTATGTCTACATCAAGAAGAGTGGGAGCAGTTTTGTCATATTGTTGTTATATGTGGATGACGTACTGCTTGTCGAAAATGATGTGAAAATGCTCAATGAGATAAAAAAAGAAATTGAGCAAGCCATTTGAAATGACAGACATGGGTGAAGCCTCCTGGGCATTCAAATTAGTCGTGATAGAAACTCAAGGAGGTTGAGTTTAAGTCAAAAATAGTACATCAATAAGGTACTGATGAGGTTCGGGATGCAGAATAGCAGCTCCGCACCGACACCGCTGGCGGTTGGGAAATACTGAGTAAAAGTCAGTGCTCGAATGCAGGACAAGAACCATTGGGTGAGCCTTATGCAGAAGCAGTTGGAAGCCTAATGTATACAATGCTTTGTATGAGGCCCGGCCTTGCTTTTGAACTAGGTAATCAAGACTCTATGATGCACATCGCCTCAAACTTTGGATCCCCACTTAAGATTTACGAGCACACACTATATGGTGTCAAGGGTAAGTACGCAAGAATATATGTTGAAATCGACTCTACTAAGGCGATTAAGCAAGGAGTTCGGGTGAAATTGTTGGGCAACACTAGGTACTTTCAATGTGATCTTAATGAAAACCTCTCATTTTTTTTGTTTTCGATGTGGACACATAGGTCATCATTTAGAAGATTGTCCGGAGATACGACACACAGACACATCGCACTCTGAGAAGAGGGAAGGCAGGGCCATAGGCGGGGTACTCCTCTTTGGTCCATGGATGCATGCCTACTAGAATCGACATCAACTTCCTCCACGACCGGAGAAGGCTGCTACCGCAAGGCGGCGTATGAACATATTTTCTAAACATGAATGTGTCTGCTAGATTGGAGCCTTGATCATCGACAAGCACCTTCAAACTGGGTTCACCATCCTGAACCGGCTTTCACCTCAAATACTTTTGATGCCCTAACTAATAATGTTTGGTAGATTCTCAACCATCTTATGGAGCCCAAGGTCAAGATCGTCCGAAGTCTTCAATGGATACCCCTCAACCTGTTACCACTCTTTTTTCATCTGGCACTCACCATTTCTCGCATCTCCCGAAGATCACTTATCAATGAACACCTAGAGTCCACCAAAAACACTTCACCAAGCAGGCGGAAATCACAATGCCACCAGGTACATCGAGCGGTTAGGATTTTTTAGGAGATCGAGCTCTCACGCATCAACACAAGTTATGCACCCACTCGAAGTAGTTGCAAGCTAACCAAGACTCACCTCAAAAAGCTGATCTCATTTACTCCCCCACCAAAGTCTCCTCTCACTCTCCTACCTTCTCCCCAACCACTATGCCAATACCATGTCAGATGGCTCGATGCTCGCCGTCTCGCCTTCCAAGTCTGCTTCACTTGCAGTCCCCTTCCTTCGCCCCCACCCCACGAAGGGATCCAACCGGTCTGCCTAATCTAGACGTCCATTCTTACTTGGTGGGCCAAGTTTTAGGCCGCCTTGCGGAAGCCTGTCCAAAAATTGAATGCACAGTAGACCTCCATGAGGAGGAGGAGCCGGATCCGGACCTCCTATCTAACCTCAGCACAAAAGAGAAAAGCTTCAGGGTCGACAAGCGGCTCAACCCACCTCCTCTCCCTACTCTCAAGGGAAAAAAAGCAAAGGCTTAAAAAAAACATATAACAAAGGTAAGAAGAATGCATTAAACAATGCTCCCAATAATGAACACATTGACTTGCATGTACATGCTTGACATCCCATGTCGGGACCCTGTCATCCTTGATCTGAACAAATGAAATTGGAAATGTCGGGGAGCTTACAAAAGTAAAGTTCTGGATCAACTCTCTGACATCATCAGACAACATCAACCTAACCTTCTTGTTCTTGTAGAAACACACACTAACAACGACAAATCACGTATAGTCATATGTAGTCTTGGTGCAGAATGGAAAGGGCATGTTAGTGAAGGTACCGACTCCTCTGGAGGTATTATTTTAGCATGGAAATGCCAGGACTTAAAGGTAACTCTCATTCACTCCTCTTCTCAGCTCCTCCATGTTGTGGTTTCCATCGAAAATTTCTCCTTCCTTTTGACATGTGTGTATGCTAGTACATTGCATCTAATATGTACCTATCTCTAGCATGCTTTGACAAAAATTAAAACTAATGATTTTCCTTGGGCAATTGTCGGTGATTTTAACTCTTATACCTTCCCTGAGGACAAAAAAGGGGGTGCCCTATGATGCGAGCAAAAATATACATATTTCATGCATCTCAATGAGGACATTTTTTATAGTTTTGGTCATTGCATGCATTGATTTTTATGTTTATTTCTTTATATTTCTTCAAGTCACTGTTCTACCCTAATTCGATGTTTATTTTTCAGATTATGTACTTTTTGAGGCAAAGGAACTACTGAAAGAAGTTATATACAATTTGAAGTCGAATTCAATCCAAAAGATGATGAGATGTGAGAGATAATGCATGATTCCTACTTCAACTAGGAGTTTATTATTTTTTTGAAAACTCTCAATTAAAAGGATTCCTAGCATTTCCTACTTAAAATAGGAATTGATTCACTTGAGGAAATTCAATTGAAGAAGGACCTCCAACTTTTCCTATTTCAATTAGGAATGGTTCTTTTGAAGAATTTGACTAAGAAAAGGTGTCAAATCTTCATGAAAAAGACTTCTATTCATTATACGACTCCTTAATAACTATTAGAGATCCATTTCTAATGAATTTGGGAGAGTTTTGAAGTCCAAAAATTCAGCCTAAAAGAGAGCTACGAATTTGAAGAGAAATTAGAAGATTTTATCATCATTCTCCCTAACATGACTTGAAAAAGGACTCGTATCTTATCCTAACTCTTTGGGGATAAAAAAGAATCATATTTGAGAAGATTTGAAAGAGTTTTGATGCTTAATTTCAGCCTAAAGAAGAGTTACGAATTTAATTGAAAAATATAAATTCTTTCCTATTTTTGACTTGGAAAGAATTTGAAAACATCTCAACTTTGTGGAAGACTTGGAGACCCTTTGGAGATTGATTCTATCCTATAAATAGACATGAAAAGTTCTCAAGAGAGAGAGAGAGAGAGAGATGAGAGCTAGAAAAGAATCAACGAGTCCTCGTAATTTTCTAGATTTCTGAAGAACTGAGAAGCCAACATTGGATGAGAAGCCATGAAGCGGGATTGAAGATTCAGAAAACAACAAGATTCTGCAGATTTTGTTTGTTTTCTATTCTTACTTATCAGACTTAGTATTATTCTATCTTGTGTGTAGGGATAAATTCTGTTGAATCTTCATTAGTTCTGGAATTATTATCTTCTTAAATCTATGTGAACTTGCACCTATTTTTTATTATTATTGTTTAATTGAGATTTTCGTTGATTTTAATCGAGAGATACTACTGACGTGATTTCTCTAAATTCGGATTTCGGATTGGTAGAATATTTTATGTCTAGCATCAAAATGGTATGTTTCCATCCGACACGGTCCGTATTGTTCTCTGTTTGCTACCGGTTTTTTGGCCGTTTTTCCGGATATCCTTGGTGTAAGTCAATCCATCTATCCGAAAGGAATTTGGATTGTGGTTGTTGATCACTCGAAAGAGGTTTAACAGTTCAGGGTTTGTTGTTTAATCCATTTTTCTTTAATTTAATTTGAGATTGATTTGGTTCAAATCTTCTTAGGTTAATATTAAATTAAAATAGTTAGGTCATCCGAAAGAAGTCCTATAATTTTAACACAACTCTATCGTCATAGGAACACTTATTTAACTATATTTAACTTTGTTTCCAAGAGATAATTGTGAGGAGATAGAATCTTAATTCTAGTCAATCTATTTGTCGGTCTATTTTAATCTTTCCTTTTATTTTTTTATCTTTTCTCTTTCTTCTTTTTCCTATCTTATCTTATCTTATCTTTTTCTTAATTCATTGAAGATCTTTTAATCGGATTTCAAGATAAAGTTTCAGAAATCTAAAATTCATGAGTCTTCGTGGGTTCGACACTCTTCTCACTACTTTATTACTTGTGCGATCAGTATGCATGCTGAAGTTTTAGCATGTGATTTTTCACATCAAGTTTTTGGCGTCGTTTCCGGGGATTGTTTGAATTTTATTTCTGAAACTTTTTTATAATTTTGATTTTACTGACCATTCTTGTTGAGCGTGCACATGACAATTTAGCAAAAGGAAAATTTCTTCGATGCATGCGACACGGTTAGCGTCATTATCTGACACAGACCGTGTTAACACAGAACAAGGATCGTGTCTAAAAAAATAATTCGTGTTCGAATAGGAAATTTCTTGATGCATGCATTTTACAACATATTTTAGGGTTTGTATTAGGCATTATTTTAAGTCATTTTGTCGGTGCATGCATCTATTTTCTATTTTATTTGATTATATTCTTCCAAGTCCGAAATCTACTCTTGTTTGGTGTAATTTTGTAGGAATATCAAATGGATAGGCGAAGAAGCATTCAAATCTATCTAAAAACCGCATAGAGCATCAGCACAGGAGTCTATCACGAGCCATGACAACATGTTACGGGCCGTGATGCATCATAGCAGCAACGAAGCCGTGGATTGGTGCTTTCCAGTTCATCTGTTACGGGCCGTGACAATCCGTCACGGGTCGTTATATAGCATATCACGACCACAACGTCTGACCACGACCAATTGCCGAGAGCCTGCAAACAGAAATCAGATCCATCATGGGCCGTTACACATGATTACGGGTCGTGTTGGGTCATATCACGGAGCGTTATCAGTCATCACGGCATCGACAGAAGCAACAGATGCGAAGTCCAGAAACGTTACGGGCCGTTATACTTTGTTACGGGCCGTAAGTTACAAAAACCCGAGATGCTGGCTACCCAGAGCCCGAGTTACGGGCCGTGATGAACCATCACGGGCCGTGACAACTTGAAAAATAATGAAGCGATCTTCACTTACGGGCCGTGACACTCTGTCATGGGCCGTGATGAAGTTACGCAGATTTGGGTATTCGAGATTTTGATATGATTCGACGGCCAAGAAGTTTGGGATTTGATTGAAGACTTTGAAGATTAGATTCTATCATATTTTTGAGGAGTTGCACAAGTTTTATTGGACTCTTATCAGCACTGTTGATCGAGAAGCAGATTTGATCCAAGGGTTCATATGTAATGTTGATTTAACCTTAAGAAACCCTAGGTATAAAAGGATTTCGTTTGCAACCAGAGAGATTATCCTGGAGCTTCCTGGAGAAACCAAGGACGAATTCTATTCTATCCAGAGATCTAAGGAGGA
>LTAE01007106.1:0-23649 GCA_001647135.1 Pontederia paniculata
TTCTATCCCTAACCAACCGAATTTATTTATCTTTTTATCTTTTCAAAAAACCTAAATTTTATCTTTTATCTTTCATTGATTCTATCTTATCTTTTTGTTTTATCTTTTCAAAACCAATTATTAAAATTTATCTTTTCAAGTTTTCAAATAAGATTTCGGATTTTTAATTCATTAGTCTCTATGGGATCGACAACTCTTTTATTCACTCTTATTACTTGAGCGATCGGTAAACTTGCCGAGTATATTTTTACATGTGTGAATTTACGCATCATGTCTAGGGCGACGCGGTCCACGTTGCATCGCGTATTTTTAAGACTTGAAATATTGCACAGGAAATACTAATTGATTTTTGACTAAATTAAATATTCATCTAGACAATTTAAACATGTATTAACAACCTAATAATCATATGAAATCGTAATTTTCTAGCATAGATCTTAGTATGCAATTTATCTATCATGAAAACCTATCTATTAGGATCCGCTTATTTACATACCGAATCTTTTAGGATTTTTAGGGATTGACTCTACGTTGATCTTATGTTGCTACAGATCTTCCTCACGTTCTCCTATGAATTTGACATCATCCTATGGTGAGAGAAGTAAAGAAAAAGTGAGAAAGAACCATGGGAGAGAAATGTTCTTACCTAAACACCTAATGGGAAAGAAAAAAGGAGGGAGAGAACTACGGTGGCTAGGGCAAGAGAGAGAATAATAAAATTATGGGTGCCTCCTCTCCTCTTAAACATATTTATAGGGATAAGATTAGAGTTCTCTCTAATTTTAATCCTCCTCAAACTCTATTTAATTATTTAATCCCGAACTTAATTTGGTTCAGATATTTGAATTTGAATATCATAATTATTATTTGAAATTTAAAAATTCGAACCAGCTCGACACGGGCCGTGTTGATAAAAAACGGTCCATGACTCATTATTTATGTAAAAATACATTAACCAGAATGATAATGTACATATAAAATCATTCAAGCATTGAGAAACATAATAAAATAAAGCAAATTCGTAACTGGTGGCTTAAGGATTCATCATAAAACCCAAATCGAAATAGTTAAAGCAAGATCAGAGCAGTACGCCCTTAGGGTAATTTACAAATTTTTTTTATAATTTGATAATATATGTCCTTTTCTTGGACACTTGACGTCTGGTGCAACCAGAAAATAGAAGACATGTACTGATCGTATATATTTTAACTAATTAAATGATTGGTTTATGCATCAACCTGTTCTGATCGACTTCGATCATTCACCAATTAGCAGCCTAATCGTGTATATTTTGGGTTTAAACGTGCAAATATTATAGTGTATAAGCGTACACTATTTTGAGCTTACTCACATGTACAGCTAAACAGAAATTACACATAACTTAATGATGAATCAAACCTTACTTTGAATCGCGAGTGGCCCTAACTCGTTATAAAACACACAAGTTGGGCTTGTTACTTCCCCATGCGAACGAGCCGCGACACCCGTTGGGCCTTGTCTAATTTTTACAAACCCAATAACTTGATGTTTACGAAATACTATATAAACTATGATGGAATATCATATAAAAATATTTTTATTATATACTTCGAGAATGAACAACATTAATTCATGTGACTTTTCTTTTTGCATAATAATTTCTCATAGGAAAAATGTATTAACCTCATACTAAGGGAGCAGTTGATGGAAGATTTGTTGTTCAATGATAATGATTACTGTTCTAATCATTTTCGAAAACAAATGGATAATTTCACTTTTTTGATTGAATAGTTACTCTCTAAAAAGATGCATATTCACATCATAGCTAATTTCTTAAATATTAAATTTATCCTTATTACATATGTTTGGTAAAATAAAGTAGAATGAAAACCCTATTCCTTCTTTTACCAATATTTCTTAAGATTTTAAGATGTTCAAATATTTTGTTAGGCATATGCTTGTTCATAGGCTCATAACCACACTTAATTCATATTCGTAACGCCTCAAAATTAGAGTACACCCCAAAAGCACACATTAAGATTCATTTTTATTCTGTGACTTAATTTTAGAAGTTGACATGACTAAAAAATTGATTAGGCATTTGACAAGTCTAAGCACATGCAGAAGAATAATAAAAAAATAAAATTTATCTTCCTATTAGAGGAAGTATTTAACAATAAAATCTAATAAGCTAATGTCTAGTCTTATCAGATTCCAAATCGTAGTTTCATAAAGAAACCAAATGCTTATTGTAACTCAATTATTTTTCAAAGAAAAAAAACATTAGCTGATTTCACTCACCAAAAAAGAGATTTTAGGGATTAAGCTCATTGGTCCCAAAAAACTTTATCTTTGGTCCCTATAACTTATTGCAACCAAATAATTTTTGTCCCTAAGAATAGGTCACTAAAAGTGTTTAAGGACCAATATTTTTTCATTGGTCCCTAAAAGGATACTTTTCCCGACTAATATCTTTAGTCTCTAAACATGTACGCTTATGCAAACCAACATGTTTACTTTTTAAAGTTTATATTTGTAGAGAACAATTTGTTTAGTCTCTAAAGTTGTGTACTTCTACTCACCAACCATTTTGATCCCTAAAAGTTTACTATATCGACTAATACATTTAGCCAAAAAAGTAGCAATTATAAATATCAAAATTTACTAATAAATGTCTAAGATATATAATAAAACTAAACAACCAAAAGCTTACAAACGGATATCATACAAAAAATGAATAAAAAGAATATTAAAATTCTTATTTTTAAGTTATAATGCATATAAAAAAAGACAATTATAAAAGTGTCTAATATCATGCATTAAGTGACATGAAGAATGAAAGTGTCAACATAAGAAAAATCATTGCTAAAATATCTCCACCATAAAGTCAATAAAAAAGTGTCTTGAAGTTGTTTATGATCAAACATTAATCAACACTTTCTTTTATATCCTTCGGAGGTTGTTGTCCCTTCATTAGATTTTTGATCAGCCACTCAACCTTCTTATCTTGAAGGGCTAGCTTCTTGTCTTGAGATGCTACTAGCTCCTTAGTGTTAGCTAACTCATTCTTAGTGTTAGCTAATTCATCCTTGGTGATAACTAATTCTTCTTTGATGGTAATTAGCATATCCTCCAAATGAGCATATCTTCTCCCGTTATAATTCGTTCACATCGAGGGGGCTTAAGACCTCGCCCATATCCAAGCACATAATCAGATCGTGTAACAAGAAGTTGAGCACATATTTCATCATCATTCGTTGAAGGTTATCAATTCTTGTCTCCATTTGAAGATCATTTTTTACTACAATAATAAAAATGAACAACAAAGTGTCAAAATTTTTTTATGAACAAAGTGGAAACAGAAAAAGGAATGTGGTCTTTAAAGAATTTTTATCAATGTGTATATCACTGCAACTTCCTTTATTCAATAGTAGAGAGTGTCATATACCTAACAAGAAATTGGAGAAAAAAAGAAGTCAAAGTTTCCTAAAAGCTATGCAAATTGTTAGAAACCAAGAGCATGAAATGGAAAAAAATGATAGATTTAACATGTACAAAAATATCAAATTTAAATGTAACTAAATGATATTCATTTGAAAATTTTGACACATTGTTGTTATGAAAAAGAGCTTTTGACTGCAGAAGATGTTAAACATCTGTATCAGAGCCTAGTGTTATGTTTTGAGGTTCCATGATAATCATCTATATCACATGATAAATAACTAGGATATGCTAGAATCCACTGAAGTAAACAACATTGAATTCTTAATTTTTTTTTTTGGAGAAGATTGAGTTCTAAAATTATGTGTAGGATATATTAAAGGGATATTCATTGTTGAGTCTTAATTATTGTTGACCATTGGTAAATCCCTACACCAAAGAGTTCTTCCAATTAAAGACTCAAACAACAAGACGACATAAACAAAGCAGAACCAAGATGTCATGTGGCATACAAATAAAAGAAATAAAAAATCATTACACTTGCTATCCTTTGCCATGTACCTTTAAAATAGAGAATAAATGTCAAGACGTATTTGTGGCTAATGCCATAAAACTGTAAGTAGAACTCACATTGAGTTAGGAATAACCAAAAAAACTCTTGATCATGCACAAAGTTGACCATAATTGCCCATTTAACAACTAGAGTTATGACAAATAATACTCAATAACAATAGCCGATGGTGTCATTCTCTTTGAAGGAAAGTTGCACGACCTCATCATAATTTAATTAGCTCTAACAATGAGACCTATAAATTTATCTTTCTAGTCTATGTTTTTGGTAAAGAGAAATGATTGAATGCCTTTTATGTAATATGCAAAACTTTTGAAATACAAGTCAAGTGGAATGGTCAATTGTTAAAAAGAATAATTGAGTTCTCAGATTGAGGTTGTGACTTGCATTTATGCAATGATTTGATTATCAGATATTATGTGGATATACATATAAATATCAAAATCATATAACTCATTTGTGTATTAAATGCTTAGAAAATGTTAACATGTTTGAAACCAATAGTTCAATTTTTTTTAATCTTGATAGAAAAACTATGTTTTTAACTCACATAATTAGTCTTAGCCTCCTCGTGTACCCATCCTTTATCTCCATGATATGCATGTTTGTAAAGATCAACATTATCACAATTCTACAAATATGAAAATAAATAACAAATCATGTTAATAGTATATTCTTCTATGAATATATAATACTGCCAAGAGAAATTATATAAATAAACTAGTCGAACATTAATGTTAATTTTGCAATTTGCACCCACAGGTCTGTTCATTCCTTCAGGTATACGAATTTGCATACGCAAGTCTATTCATTCCTTAAATCATGTTAATTCTGCAATTTTCACCCATAGGTCTATTCATTCTTTCAAGCATACATATTTTCACCTTCCCTATTTGATGATATTTCTTGTTTAGTGCAATCATTATTTTTTCCTCGAATATTTTTATGAGGTAGTATACATGTTGCAAGTTTTAAACATTCAATATTATTAGTAAGACACAAAAGTAGTTCAATTTTTTTTTTATAAATTACTAGTGAATAGTTAATAAACAATCAGTGCTGAGCACAATTTTCTAAATAATTTTGCAAAATCTTCTACAACAAGGTACCACACGATCAGATAAGAGCATTTCTTCCTTGAGAAAAAGGTCTTGAAACAAAGTATAGAATAAAAAGCATGATATAACTTCAGCAAAGTAAGTAGAACATTGTGCTAGCAGTTTATTTTTTTATAGTTACCTTCCAAAGAATTTGACTTGAACAAGCATCAAGTACCAGTTTTCTCATGTGAATAGTTCATAAAGTATTAGAATGTAGTATAAACACTTACATGAACTTTTAGTTGATATACTAGGAGCAACAATTGCATTCATCAATCCTAACATAATGAAATATTGGGAAAAATATAGAACATAAGTAAATTTTTGACTGGAGTAGGGTATGTCATGCGTGATCTTCCGGGACCATCCTAGTACAAAAACACAATAATATAGAACATAATTTACACTAATGGTAATAAAAAAATGTTAAAATATATGAATGGAAAAAAGAAAAAAGTAAATTTATATTACACCTTTTTCTTTACCTTTAAAAACACTTTTAAATATTATTTTCGCTATTTGATAACTCCATATCAATGTTAATCCCAACATCATCATTAGATGAATCATCTTTAGAATAATTAATAAGGTCATTGATGGAACAAGTTTGCATAACATTCATTCTATCAATCACCTCTAGATCAATATCTTGACGATTCAAAAGTCCAATCCCACTATTATCTATTTGCACTCTCACATTTCTACAGTCCTCCTCTTTATAAGGGTCATTTTCTAATATATTGTCATCATCTTCATGAGGTAAATTCAAGAATGCAAGATCATATAAGTTTGATAATGTGTTTTCTGCACAACCCTCCAATCTCCTTTTAATTTTGTGTCTTGAGCATATAAAACTTTATTTGTTTGGATATCAAGTATGTATGGGTCGCTCTCGTACCAAGACTTACTAATATTAATGCTCATAAACTCTTCATCAATTTGAATATGCTTATTTCGCTCTAGATCGTATCAAAGGCATTAAAGCAATGTTGCTCTATAGTCCTTAATATATGTCAACTCAATTACCTTTGTCAACACACCATAAAATTCAACTTCTTTTCCCTTATGTTCATCTTTAACGTATACTCCACTATCTTGAGTTATTTGACGTTCTTCACGGTCTTTAGTGCAAAATTTCACCCTATTCACTATGCATCTTGAATAGATATTTATGGTCTTGTCAAGACCTAATGCTAAGGAATTTAATTCTTTAGTTACCTGATAAGTAGTTTTTATATAGATAATTTTGTGCCAAAATACTTCTATTTTTTGGTCATTTTTAGCTTTAATGTATATTCTCTCATGTTCATCACCTCACTTTTTCCAAAGTAATTGTATAGTTGCCATGTATAACTTTATACCGAGATATATGCACAAATATACAAATTTCTAGCTCTCTTGATTTCATTTTGATTCATTAATTAATTCTTGACCTAATCCCCTTTATTAAAGCAATTTATGATAAACATATCTGATTTAATAGCTCATTAGAAATTAATGCATCAATTGTTGGCTGTTGTTTGTCTTTAGCACAAATATTTTGAAGCTGTCATATTTCCATTTTGGCTGCATCTGTTGCTTTTTGGGTTGCTGCTCGAGAGGCTGCCACCTGTCCAAGTCTCCCACCTTTTTGAAGCTGCACCAGAAGATTCTTTTGGAGAGGACGGATGACACAATCAAAGGAGAGGAGAAGAATCATAAGATTCCAAAGAAAAATACAAGAAGAAGAAAAGTTGTTGATGAAGGGCTGGCTCGTGCATTCTCTCTAGTTCCAAAAATCTGAACTTGCATTATGGTTTGGAGAAGCTGCACACATTGGAATCAAGGTGGAAGAATATTTCCATTTTCTTTGGGGAATTTCGGGCAGTGGAGAAGAAGAGAAACTGCAGCTGAAAAGCTACAGTTTGATATTCTAAATCTTATTTCCCTAATTTTGTAATATGAATCATGTATTGTATGCAAAACATCTATATATCTATAATGCTGAATTCTGAAATGTGTAGCTAAACTTCATTGTCTCTTAGGGATGGCGTAAATCTAAATGTAGTTTGGATAACTAAGGATTCCTCCTATTTTTAATGCATTACCAGTTTCATTTATATGGTTGTGATTGAGATATGCTATAATGTTGGATGTTTAAGAGATGGAGCTGAGAAGTTGAATCTCTATTTTGTGAATATGAGAGGATAGCAAAATGCATCCTATTATATTTTGATTTTGATTTTATGTTTTTCCGATTTATATAATTAGTTGTGTTATGTCTGATTTGAGTCATGTTGTAATGTTGGATGCTTAAGAAGTTTAGCTGAGAAGCTGCTTCTTTATTTTGTGAATATGAGAGGATAACAAGATGCATCCTATCATGTCCTTACTCAGACTTGTGCTGTTTTGATATCTAATTTTTGTGATTGATTTCTTTAGCTCGTTTAGATGCAGAGGTATTGAAATGTTGAGTAATCTATCCTCTTTTCTGCAGATTATTGTTTGAGAGAACAATAATCATAAACCACCTTTAGAAATCAAAGGTTATGTATCTTTTTGAGCTGCAATAAGATTTCTGATATGAGTTAATGTATTCATATTGAAACTGCATGGATGCTAAAGAGTTGATGCTTGGGACTCGAATTGAGAGATCAATTTTATATTTTTGCAACTCCATTTTAGCCGAAAGGTTAAGATATGGCTCTTCATGTATATTTCGGTGAGTTGTTGATTTGAACTTAATCAATTTGTTGAGAAATTTCTATAGCTCTTCATGTATATTTCGGTGAGTTTTTGCTTTGGACTTAATCAATTTGTTGAGAAATTTCATCTTTGTTGTCAAGGCTTTTGTGGAGACAAATTGAATTGGCTTATTATGTTTTGATTGAAACTAAATTTTTAATGGGACCAGATTTATTCCAGATTATTATTCAGATGAAACCAATCCTTAGGAGATCATTCCTTAACTACAATTATCAATCTTATTACTCCATTAGTTAATTTTAACCTTTTCCTTTAAACCAAAACACCAAAAATACTTATCATTCTCTGCTGAAATGTATTTCTGAAATCTGTAATTAAAAACCTGAAACTCTTGTTTGTTAGTTTTCAGTTTGTAATCTAGTCATTAGTCTTCTGTTTTAGTTAGTTCCTTTTTCTAGTTAGTTAACTCTGTTAGATTAGTTCTTAGCTTCAATTCACTGTGGATACGATACCCGAGGTTAGCTACTCGACCTATGCAATTGCAGATTTGAGGAAGCTAAGGGTTAAAACTCGATTATCATTATCCATATTCACACATAATTAATCACACAAACCCAAACACTACAATCTTCACATCATTGCCTCCTCTGAACCTTACCTATGTAGACCTTTCATCTACAAACACATCATTTAAAACAATGTCAATATAAAGTTAAATCATTAATGTTCTTTTAAAATTTCTATAATTTAATCTTACTTTATTTTGGAACCACATAGGAAACAAATCCTTTTGTCTTTCCACCAAGTTATTGAGTCCAATATGCATTAGCTCAATTTCATGTTCTCTATCACACATAATAACTCTTCTAAAAAAAGTGTGAGATAGACTTTTTACATTGAAATATAAAAATAATACAACGTGAGATCACTTACTCTAAATATGGTAGCAACTAACACTTACTCTAAATATGGTTGCAACTCTTTGCAACTGTTCAATACATACCAATGGAGCAATTTGGACTCATCATCGGTCATTGTTCCATATTTTCTGTGTCCAAAAGGGCGTATTCTGCTTGAGAAGATAGAAATTCTATTATTAGCAACGTCATAATTGCGAACATCACTGATGCGAGCAAAAATATACATATTGCACACATCTATTTTATATCATTTTTTTAGTGTTTTACATTAATTCATGCATTATTTTAGTTAATTTTGCATTTATGAGTCAGATTCTACCCAAGTGCTCTTTATGATTAATTTTCAAGCAAAATGACATCAATTCATGGCAAATACTGCAAATGACAGAATCAGTCGAGCGCACTATTTGATATTATATACTTTTTGAGGAGTTTATTATTTGAAAACTCTCAATTAAAAGGATTCCTAGCATTTCCTACTTCAAATAGGAATTGGTTCACCTGGGAAAATTCAATTGAAGGAGGACTTCCAACTTTTCCTATTCCAACTAGGAATGATTCTTTTGAAGAATTTGACTAGGAAAAGATGCCAAAANGGAAAGAATTTGAAAACATCTCAACTTTGTGGAAGATTTGGAGACCCCTTGGAGATTGGTTCTACCCTATAAATAGACATACAAGGTTCTCAAGAGATATATGAGGGGGGAGAGAAGAAAAATCAATAGAAGAGATTCAGAATAGAGAGGGAGATCAGATAGAAAATTACTTCTTATACTTTTACAAATTTCTGAAGAGCTGAGAAGCCAATTTCGGAGGGGAAGCCTTGGAGCAGGATTTCAAATCTAGAAGCAAACAGGATTCTGCAGATTTTGTTTGTCCTCTAATCTTATTTGTTAGGCTTAGAATTATTTTTTTGTTAGGAATAATTTCTGTTGAACCTCAATTAATTCTTGATTAGATATTTTCTTAAGGTATTTTATTAACTTTAATCAGAGGATACTGCTAATATTTTACTCTGAATTAGTTTTACTTCGGATTTCTATGAATTACGCTTTCCGATAGAGAGAAAACGAACCGTATTTTTCTAACACAGATCATTTTCATCTCCGCCACCGTTTCTGTATCCGTTTTTCCGCAACTAAATTAAACCGTGTTTTCATCTAGCCGGATGCGGTCTATTTTGGACGCAACGCGGGCCATTTTCTGGCATATTTTTCTTCGACCCCTTTCAAGCGTTTGTCTTTTAGATGCAAAGATTTATGTCTATCTGTTTCCAGAATTCATAAATTGTGGGTTACTATTCATTCGAGAGAGGCCTAGCGATTTAGGATTGAATTTTATTGCATTTTAACTTAAATTGATTTGGGATTAATGTGTTTACATATTCCTAATTTAATTTATGATTAAAATAGTTAGGTCATCCGAGAGGAGTCCTATATTATTAAATCAATTCTTCCACCATCTAATATTCAAAAGTTTTAATTAATTATATCAAAGAGATAACAGGGTAAAACAAATTTTTAATCCTAACCAACCAAATTTTTTTATCATCTAAACTTTTCTAAAAATGTTAATCTCATCTTTTATCATTTCTTCTTATTTTTCTCATCTTCTCTTATCTTTTCCTCAATTCACTGAATATCTTTTAATCGGATTTCAAGATAAAATTTCAGATTTTAAAATTCACCAGTCCTCGTGGGTTCGACACTCTTTTCACTACTTTATTACTTGTGCGACCAGTATACTTGCTGAGCTTTTAGTGTATGATTTTTCGCATCAATCACGATTGAACTTTATTTCAATACCCGTAAGGTACATTGAACAAAAATTCAAACAATCATTTGCAACATATGCTTTTGCAATTGAGTGACAAAACTTTTAAATTTCCTAAATCTCTATACATGAAGACATCTTTAGTTAGTTAATAAAGCATTATCAATATTGTAGTATAAAAATATTGTTTACCTTTTTGGAAAAAAACATCCATCTATATTGCACATGACCTCCAAGTATGGCTACACGTGGCAAGTGAACAACCAAATGCACCTTCACATAAAGAAAATGCTGGTGGGAATATCATTTCAAGCTTGCATAAAATGACAAAAACCTAAACTCAGAGTTTTATAGCACAAGCTTCGAAAAAATCCAGCCAACTACAACACATACATCTTTGTTCAAATATCCATACATACCAATGTGAAGAAGAACATGACAATCATGACTTCTCAATCCTGTCAATTTTTCATCTTTAATGCTCAGACATCCTGAGATGTTGCCGCATATCCATCAAAAAAATTCATTGACTTGATGAATTCACATAATCCTTGCCTCTTTAGTAATGACAAATTGTAACATGTTGGTGGCTTAATGTGCTTATCTCCAGGTTGTTGTAGATGTAGTTCCTTCCTTATTTTCATATCTTGTAAATTGAGATGAGCTTTATTTGTATCTTTATTCTAATTTCAATGTTCAATAATATCCCTATGATATTATCATTTATGTTCTTTTCAATGTGCATAACTTCAAGATTATGGCGAAGCTTGAGCTTTTCCCAATATGGCAATTCAAAGAATATACTTATTTTAGTCCAATTCTATTTCTCTAACAATCATTTTCTCTTTCTATTACTTAGATGCTTCCCGAATTTCATATTCTTCACACATTCCAATTGATTTAAAATGTCATCACTTGTTAACTCTTTTGGCTCCATTCGTGTTTCTGGTTTTCCATTAAACTTTTTACTCCTTCGCCATGGGTGTTCGATTAGTAATAAACGTTAATGTCTAATTGTAGGCAATCTTACTTCTCAAATGTCAAGAACTAGTTTCGTCTTTGTGTAAAGGACATGCAAGATAACCCTTAGTACTCCATCCAAATAAGTCTCCATAGGCTGGAAAATCATTTGTGGTCAACAAAACTGCTACGTGCATATCAAAATTTTGTTTTGCCATTGGTCATAAGTTTGAATTCCTGTAAACTATATTTTTTTTAGTTCATCTATTAAGGGCCTTAAGTAGACATCAATATCCTTTCCAAGAGCACGGGGACCGGAGATGAGTAAAGACATCATAGAAAATGGTTCTTTAATGCATTTCTAAGGAGGTAAGTTGTATGACATAAGAATCACTAGCCACATGCTATATGAGTTGTTCATATTACCAAAAGGATTGAATCCATCAGCTGCTAATCCAAGTCTCACATTTCGAGAATCTTGTGCGAACCAAAGATATTGTGTCAAAATGTTTCCAAGCCTCTGAATCAGCAAGATGTTCATAACTGTCTTCTTCAATCCTTTTCTCTTTATACCAACGCATATCCGATGCTATCTTTCTTGACATAAACAAACATTGCAGCCTACTTTTCAAAGGGAAGTACCTTAACAATTTATGTGGGACTTTTTTCCTTTACTACCATTTACTTTCCATCTTGACTCTACACATTCAGGACAATTTTTGAGGTCTTCTAAGTCCTTCCAAAATAAAATGTAGTCATTCTTGCATGTGTGTATGCATTCATATCCCAATCCTAGGTCTCGTAACACTTTTCTCGTCTCGTAGTAGGATGAAGGAATTATCTATCCTATAGGTAATATCTCTTTCATAAATTCAAGCAACATACTAAATGACTTATGCTCCAACGATTTAATCACTATTATTGAATGATTCTCCTTGTAGAGATAAATTGACAGGTTTAATCCTATTATTGGATGATACTCCAATTATGCTGCAATTTATCTCTACAAGGAGAATCATTCTTGTTCTTACTATGCTTATCTCCTTATGGAGATAAACGAAAGTATAGTAAGAACAAAATTTTTTTAATGATGTAATTACTATTATTGACAAAAAATCATGACAGGAAAGAATAATATCACAATCCCACATCCTTCTCATCACAATAATCCAAACAAGAACAAACTATACACTAAAGTACACGTTTGCAAAGGTGTTGACAAAAAGTTTTATAGAGTTTGCATGGTTTCACTCTTGGACATCAAGCATCAGAGTCATCTAACAAATAGTTGCCTAATGAGATTCATGATTAATGTTAGATTTGGCTTCTAGTGTTCAAATGGAGTTGAATTTCATATGGCATTTAGCTTAAAGGAAGTCCCAATAATTAAGACATCTTATCTTAGTAGGATCAATGACATGAGACTAGAAATTGGAAAATTATATATTGATCAATCAAACTTAATTGCAATTTGCAGACATTCAACATCCTAATCCTTTAATCTAAATGATGCCATCAACTTTTAACATTTAAATCTGCATCCTCGTATGGCAGGAAGGCTTAAGTTTTCACCATGCAGATTCAAGATATATCATGCTAACACACTAGCTCCCTTGTGGACCTTGTTTGCTTCCTTTTGCATATAATAAGGTATTTCATATTCTGCATATAGTAAGGTAGTGTTATATATGACAAATTTTGCAATTCAGAAAAGCAGACCCATATAGAACTCTGATTTTTTGCGTTTTGGATTGATTTAGTTTCTTGTTTTAAAGAGAAAGAGATGCTCTTCAAGTTGTTCAGGCATATGGAAGTTACTCACATGTTTCATCAGTAAGGTAAATACTCATTGTAATTAGCACCTAACTAGGTTGCAAAAAATGTGGATAATTCTTACTAAAAATGTGAATCTCAGAAGAGATAATTCTTAGTGTGATTAGGTAGCGAAATTACTTCCATGTAACTTGAGACCTTGTAAAAAATCATTTCGCGTGGATCTTAAGTTTGGACTTGTCATGTCTCAGGCAGAAGAAATATTTTCAGAAGCTATAAAAGAAGTTTAAGAAGAAACCGGGTTAAAGCCACTTTCCTTGTTTTATATTTGTGTAGCAGCAAAAAGAAAAATATTACAGACTGATCAATTTGCACTTTATGGAATGATTAAATTCTTTAGATAGACACTACATTCTTGGAACTTCTTGCTTTCAGGTATGTCTATTATAAAAGATTGTTGAATATTCTTTATTTCTTATGTTACTCAACAATTCAGCTAAAGTGAAGGTCTACACAGACATGATAAACCTTTATGACAAATTACCTTTGCAAAGTTTATGACATCCTAAATGATAAACTACATTTCAATTGCAAAGATCTGATACAAAGACAATCACACACACACACACATGTATGTATGTATGTATGTATGTATGTATGTATGTATGTATGTATGCATGTATGTATGCATGTATGTATGTATGTATGCATGTATGTATGTATGTATGTATGTATGTATGTATGTATGTATTATCGTGCAAGTGAGAGCAGTAGCATCCATCCATTGTGGAATCAGATCTAGCACAAAATAAGAGGAACGAAGCGAAAAAAAGATAAGTAGAGTTGAAGATGTTGTAGAGCTCTCATACTGAGGGGGGAGGGGGATGGATCAAAGAGGTAGGAAAATACATATGTACCTAAAGGTATCAAGAGATGATTGCTAAGAAGGAAGTAGATCCATTGGCTTGTCGGAGAAGATCACTATCTTTTGGCTTGTCGGAGAAGATTACCGATGGATCTAGTTCTTGTTGAATCACAGAGAGGAAATCAGCGATGGGACTTCAGTGCCAACATCGATGTGAGGTATGCGACAGATGTGCAAGGATCACTGGTGGAGAGCCGTAGCAAAGGGATGGGATCATCGGTGAAGAGCCGTCGTGATGGGAAGCTGCAAGGGGAGAAAGGAGCCGCCGGAGGGGAGAAAGGAGAGCAAGAGACAAATTTGTGTTTAATGAATGGTGTGGATTGCATGTTATAGGGACCAACCGACTAATAAATTTTAAAGACAATCCATAAATGGTCTCCTATGCCAATACTTAGAATTATTAGACATCAATTTTACACTAGATTCCTAATCCATATCTGATTCAAATTAATTAGTGACTAATGTCAAAATTGGTCTTTAATCAATTCTTTTGTAAACACCAACTAAGCTTTGATCCCAAAAACATAAGAAACTTGGGACCAATTTCTAATTGGTCCTTAAAAAGTATTTTTGAAAATAAAACTATGATTAGTCTATAAAATATTTGACCTTAAATCTTTTTGTTGTAGTGTAAACAACGAGCATCACAACCTAACTTGATCATCTAGTACCATCCATGCCATCATAATGTTACCAATGCAACTTAATTACATGTATAATTCAATATAAGAAAAGCAATTTGATACGAACCTCGTATGGGAATCTATCTTAACGAACCACAATAAAGCGAAGCGAAAAACAAGAAGGAATCACATGAAAATACAAATCAACAAAATAGAAATATTGACCAATATGCGAGCCTGTGCATAAGAATCAATATCAAATTGATAAAATTTAAATGAATTGTAAAATAAGATATTACCCGCAATCCAAGTCGGAGTTCACGAAGAATAAAGAAGATATCCTCTCTGAGTGAATCATAATTCAAGATGACAATAATATTGCCCTCTTATTTATAAGAGAGTGCTAGACCCTCCTCTAAAAAACCAAAGACCAATTAAGACCTAATGGGCTAAAGGCCCAATTAAGCTATCTTGATAAGTAAAGCCTAATCACAATAGTTTTAAATTAAGTTGGACTGAAAAATTTGTTCATGTCAAGTGATGAGGTGGCTGTCCATGCTGGCGAAGTAATGACGTCAGATTGTTATACTCGTGTCACTGAAGTTGGTGTCACAGTATGTCCAAGTGTAATGAATCTGGTCGAACAAAAGGGGCATCATCAGGTTCAAATATGGTATGTTCGAATTTAGCATTTGCCAATTTTATGACACACCACTCCTCTTCAAATATGACAACTTTCCTCCTCTTTAATGTGGTAGGTGCTGGATTCATATCCACTCAGAATATGGCAAGTTCAGAAATCATATCATTCCCCTTATCTACAAAAGGATTCGTCTTCATATATATTAATATCCATGTTGATAGCTTTGAGAAATACAACAATGCACATGATCCGATAACCACTTCTTAGTTTATGCAAATGAAACTTAGCAGAAAATAATGAAGGAAGCTCACATTCATTTGGGTGGAAGCGTAATGCCTCCAAGTCTACCCCCTGCCACGTGGCAGAATATAAACTTGGAGACACTACAACATCTTTCTTTGACTCAACTTTGATAAAAACTAGTCAACAAATTAAACACGTAATGCAAAAACAATAACTTCAGAATAAAACCCATTAAACAAGTCTAGTCCAAATAAAACATTTTGTTACATAGTTCCAAATGAAATAACATAACTGATAATAGTTTCATAAACATGAAGAAAACTAAAATGATTGAGACTGGACCCTTAGCATGTGCAAGCTTCAGACTCACGAACATTTGCATCACCTGTGCCATCACTTATCAATTGCGTTATACCCTACAGGATCAAAAGCAAGGGTGACAATTCTCCCATGAGCAATGAAGCACAATACGTAACAGTAATAATCAATAGGGAAAATCATATATTTAGATACAAATAAAGAGCTATGCAATATCAGTAATTCATCATGATAAACAATAACTTTACTTTTCTTCTTTGTGTGGTGGCTTTAATTCAGAAATGATCAGAACATCAACAACATCATGTGATGCACAATAATTTCAGAGTTTAGAATATTCTAGATCATTAGGTTCTCATTTGATCATTATCCTTCTCAGTAGCATCAGAGGCTAGAACATCAGACGCATCAGGATGCGCAAATTCATTCTAATCAGAATATTCAAGCCCAGTTAGCACTTAGGACCTACATTTTCATTTCTAATTATCTTGTCCTAAGTTTGGCAAACATTACAATCAGTAGGTGAGCCTTTAATAGACGCAACAAAGATTCAGGTGGCCCCTGCATAGACAGGAATAGTTAGGCCATGAAGCGCACATCAGAAGGAATAAATCCCCGAACATAAGGGTATGAAACCCTGAGCAGAAAGGATTATATCCTTAACAATCCCTGAACAAAAACAAATAAATGTCTGGACAGTCGTCGAGACCTTCCTCTTCATGTGATTAATTCAATCACAAACATTAATAGTTTTTAAATGCTATTATCAGTTACTTCTAGTTTATCTTCAATGAGTCCTAGATCAATACCGTAATATCATACAATCACTCAATTGGATCAAACAATTAGTCAGAGTAATTATTCATTCGATACTTCAGTATTTATTCAACAATCCTGATAAAAATTGATTTTCCAATCCATCGGTTAAATCTTATCTTATTAATGAAACCAATATGGAGTTACAGCCTGTGACATGGTTATCACGGCCATGACCATCAGCTTTATACTCGTTCCATAGACAGTTCACGGGCGTGAACTCAGTTTCATAGAAAACATCCATTTACAACTTTGGACAGATTTGCCACATTATCAATACAAATTTCATAATGTAATCTACAGATATCTATTTGAGAAATTCCAATTTTCTTTTAAAGTAGACTTCGAGTGGATTTAAATATAAAAATTATATATTTTATCTCTTTACCATTTATTCTCAAGAAATCTTATAATATTATTTGTCTACTTTATATCAAGGATTATAACAGCTGAACCTTAAAACATTTATAACTCCTTGTAGACTTATCCTTTTGGGTTCATTCTAGTTTCTAATACAAGATTGTACAATAGATTCTACATAAATTTTATATTATAATTAAATTATTTCAATTTGTCGTATAATTTATAAGTCAGACACGCTATATCTTAGGACAGTATGACACATGGTTAGTATTTTGAACATAGAATTTTCTACGGACCTCGGATCGGGATAAAATTAATTTCTAATGAAAATAGACTTCAAGTGATACGATCCTTGTATTATTCATATTTTTTGAAGAAGTACAACCTATTTAAAATATTATTTGAATACATATGATAAAATCTGGATAGGATGTAGCACATTTCTTAAAGTTTCTTTATTCTGTCATTCGCATATGCAATGCCCTAAAGTTGATCCTCTAATTACATACCTTCATTAACGATCTAACTCCTTCTTACTTGTTCACATTCGTTCTTCTAGTTCTCCTCCCGTTTTAGGTTCCTTCACATGTTTCTCCTAAGGGTTTTAGCATAGTATCTAAGTAGACAGAAGAGGGAGAAACAAAAACGAGAAAATCTTAAAGGAGCATTAGGAAAATTCTTTCTTACCTATGCATTTGAGGAGATAGGAGAGAAGAGAGAAGAAAGAAGAGAGAAGAAAGAAGAGAGGGAGCTCCTGATGGCTAAGTCTTGGGGGAGAAAAACCAAAAGAGTTTTCCTCTTGTTTTAACTAATTGGGCCTCTATTTATAAATTCAGCTCAAATCTCACCATCATATATTTAATTATGATTTAATTAAATTTGTGGGTGTTACTCTATAACCTTCTTAATAAAGAATTCATCCTCGAATACAATTAGACTACCTATCCTTTCCTTGCTTGTCTTTAATATTGTTCGAGGGAATACTTTATCATGTGTGTACTTACATGAATAATTTACTTCAAAGATACAATCAAGTTTTCAATTTGTGTAATCCTACATGTTGAGTTTGGTAGGAATACCTACTGGAGCATCATAGACATGTGGTTCTGGTTCAACACTCATGCCATAGACTCTTCTTTCCATTGGCCTAGGAGCATTTCCTCCTCCTTGAGGACTTTGGTTGCCTTCCTTTGATTCTGGGCAATCTCTAATGAAGTGGCCATGTTTCCCATAACGAAGGCATGCCCCTATTTTGCGATAACATTCACCCGCATGGTAACTTTGGAAGTGTTGGCAAACCCTCCTATCTAACTGTTGTGGTCGCTATCCCTCACGTGGCACATAGGGTCTCGGGCGTTTGTTCATCTCGGTGGTAATATCTATAAGTAGGAGCCTTGGCCTGCCTCCTATAATCTCATCTAGGCCTTTCCTATTCTATGTCAAATGCTCTATGTCATTTGTAGTTGGTAATATCTGTAGTTCGGCTTTCCCCTTCAGTTCTTTCAAATGCTTTATGTCATCTCTCTCTTAGCACTTAACCAACTTGGAGTCATCATTGAGGGTCTTGCAGTTATCCCCAATGGTCTATGTCCTCAAACTTGGGCTCAACCCTTGGACAAAGTGGTGGGCCCTCTCTCTTTCATCCTTTTTCTAAGTACAATACTTTTCTAGTTGTGTGAATTTATCCAAGTAGTCAGCTACACTCAAATTATCCTACTTCAATTCCAAAAATTCTCGCAACTTGAGGCTGCGATCATAGGCAAAAAAATATCGGGTCCAGAATGCCTCTTTGAAATCCTTCCAAGGGATTGGGTCTTCTTCAGAAAAGTTGATGGCCTTTGTAGGTTTTCCACTAGTCCTTTGCATTCTTTGGCAGCCAGTATGCAACATACAAGACCTTTCGGTCCTTAAAGCACCACATCAGTGCAAACTTTTCTTCCATCGTATTCATCCGTCTTTAGCTTCATCAAAACCATCACTACCATTGAATTCAGGGGGGGGGGGGGTGGAGCTTATGAAATTCTTGAATTGTGTCCTTAACAACATCCGCTGGTTGATTTTGTTGGCCCCTTGGATTTGGCTACCTTGATTTTCGCCTTGTGCTACTTCCTACTCCTATTGATTCTGCTCCCGACGACTAGAGATAGCCTCAAAACCATCTGCTTTTACAAGAACAAACTAATTAGACAAGTGTACATTCCATCCGAGCCTTAAACATTAAATTCTTTTTTTCCCATCTTGATAACCTCCTTAGAACTTGACTTATACTCTTCTTGATGGCATGATGACTGTTTGTGATGCTTGCACATAGACTCTATTCACTTAGAGACATCTAAAAAGTGTCTCTCATCAAGCTCTGATAGGGAACTGTAACTCCCCCAAATCCACACACCGCCACACAACAAAATATAGACTTAAAGATGCTACGACATCTTTCTTCAACACATCTTTTAACTATGATTTAATCAACACTAAGAACATCCCTATAATCATTGCATATTGTATTGAAATTTGGTAAATAAATTGTAACGGCCCTAGAAGCACACCACGTCACATGATAGAATGTCCTCCTGAGAGCGCTACAACATCACCATGCATATCTTTGATATTGTAGTTGATTCCTTTGCCAGTCAACAAAATGTGAAAAATAGAAACTTTTAAACTAAAACTATTTTCATAAAAAGAAATAGTGCGGAAGTCTTTACATAAAATAAATTTTCTCAAATGACTAACTATTACAACTCAATGGAAAGGAAAGGGACTAAGAAACATCATAATTAAGGATCACCAAATCATGTGCAAACAACAGTCACCACGAGCATCTATCATTGCATATGCATCACTAGCATCTTGTCATTGTAGATCACTAGCCTACAAGATCCGAGATAGGAGAAAAATAATCCACCATAAGCTATAACGCCTAGTAATGTAAAACAACAATAGATAAATATTGACATGATAAATAAATGCAAGAATAAGCTAATGACAAGAGTAAAGAATATCAATTATTTCTTTCTTTCATTCTTTCAATACTTAGCTTTCCTTTCATCATCTTTAACATACTTTAATTTCTTACATAAGAGGTGAGCTATGATTATAGTCAAACATCAATCATTCCCTTCATACTTTGCTTTCTTTACATGAGGAGTATGCTATGATCGATGGTCAAATATTAATTACTCCGCATAATCAATCATCATATTTTCATCAATGCTTTAACTTCAATCAATCATACTTTACCTTCAATCATCATTCATCATCATAGATCTTCAATCATCATTAATCTTAGACCATCTTGTGCGATATGACAATGCAATAATTAGACCAAGTGGTTATCTTTGTTATATTTGACTTATCCAATTAATTACTTTGAACTGACTTTGATGATTGCTTTGGTGACTTTTAAGTGGCTAATGAGTCTTGGAGGTCTCAACAATAGGTCATTAGGGGTGCACAAGGCACCACTGATAAGGATGCTCGAGAAATTCTTTCGTTGAAGGAGCGGGAAGAAAGTCAAGCAACAGGAACTGGGTAATAGTTGTTATTCTAATCATATTTTTAAAACATTGCCGCTCTCAAAGTTGAACAATACATGACGACATCATCATTTAATTGAGATGAAGCACGGTTGCCCTGTATCATGTTCACATAATTAATCTTTAATAATTAATAAAACTCTACAATTTTTAATCAATAAAAACACATCCAACATGGCTAACACGGGTCATGTCAACCATGGGTCGTGTTAGACACGAACACAGTCCGTGTATAGTGATGGGCATTACATCATCGAACCTCATTTCAAGTAGTCGACGTTGACCATGTATGAGGATGACAGTATGTGTTACATCTATTCAATGACATGACATATACCTCTTAGGACGCACCAGTTTTCCAGACTGTGTTTGGACTCCAACAGAGGTCGTGTCACAGTTCATTTCATCATTAAAATAACATTGAGGCTGATTCATTAGGGTATGCGGGTTGTGTTCTTCCCCAACCAAGGCCATTTTATATGACCATGCCAATTAAAAATTTATTGTTCATCAATTTCCGCCGACGTAGACCGTGTTTGAGATCTACGTGGGTTGCATTACTTTCCCAGTTTAATATTTAATTCATTAAATCTGAAATAACATGCCTTGCGTCAGGGTGACACGGGTCGTATTCGGCAAATTAGGTTGTGTTTTTAGACAAATGACATTAGGTTCCATCCATGGACGTGGTCGTGTCCTGGCATAATGCATTTACACACCGATGGATGAGGGCCATGTCCGAGGTGGATGCGAACCATGTTCTCACAGATCGGCACGAGGATGTGATCTCATCCTGATGGACGCGGGCCATGTCTGACGGAACATGGTCCATGTTTCACTGCCTGATCGGGATTAAAACATCAAATTAATGTGCAAAAATTAATAACTAGTCTTGTCCGAATTAAAATAATAATCTAGGTAATTAAACAAGGGATAAACATTCTAATCATCTTCTTAAAATTATCATCATATAGCATGAACAATAACATGCAATTTATTGATCGTGAACAACTTATCTAA
This sequence comes from Pontederia paniculata, assembly GCA_001647135.1. Lineage (NCBI taxonomy): Eukaryota > Viridiplantae > Streptophyta > Magnoliopsida > Commelinales > Pontederiaceae > Pontederia > Pontederia paniculata. Next base: position 21,690 of record LTAE01007106.1, read on the forward strand.
AGGGATCAACCTATTTACATACCTAGTTCTATAGGAGTCTTTCAGGATCTTCACCTTCTCCTCCTTGCTTCATGCACTGCTATAGATCTCCTTCACGTTCTCTTAAGGATTTGGTGTAGGACTTAGGAGAGAGAGAGGTTCTTACCTAAGCACCTAGTGGGAAAGAGAGAGAGAGAATCTACTGATTAGGGCTTTGAGGGAGAGAATGAAAATTATGAGATCTCTTGATGATATGAAAGTTGGTCTTAAATTTCATAGGTAAAGTCACATTGTTATCATGGATTTGATACCTTCATATTGCATATTATCATCTATTTTTTATGACTTTTACATCTTTTGAAATTTCTGGCTATTATATATCACTTTTCATACCCCGAACTCTTTTTGGCATGAATCTTGTGGTTTTATACTTGTTTTGGTTGCAGGGACCAAGAGAGAAATGATTCACACCTTGGTGAGTCTTAGAGTTGATGTCAACCTGTAGATACATGCTCACACCCTAGGTTCTCCTCCAGAGATGAGTTTCACACCCTAGTACAACCAGACAAAATACAAAAAAAGATAAAATGTAATTGTCCCTTGCTAAAAGATTCCTCTGCAATATTCTTGGTCATTTCTTGTACGAAATGGCAGGGGACAGGAGTCAAAGGTGTAGGGAGGACCACAAGAGTATAAAAGACACATGGAGACAACTTTTTGAGGGATTGGCATATCTCGAGAGGGACTTACCCATTGTTTCAGCTCGGAGAAAAAGAAGAACTAGCTGAGGAGAAATTTAAGGCATGCTTCTAGTATGATTAATGCCATATTTCAGTGAGAAAAATGAAGAAATTGTGAGGAAGTATCATTGGTTCTTTGTATTTTCATCTTTTTTATGTTTCTTGATATGGATTTATGTTGTATGATGTTTGTGATGGTTGTAATTGGCTAAACATTTAGCCTGGACATGGGAATGTTTGAGATCTCCCTCTTGCTGAATTGAACTCGTCTATTGTTGAATGCATTTCCATATGACTTTCTAATTCGTTCTTGTGCTATGTTTTATTTCATGCATGTTCTTGGCTATGGAATGTTTGTGACTAAGATTTAGGTGTCACCACATTGCAAACCTTGTACGAGAGGGTTAAGAATGTTGCAAGAGCACTTTCATGATCTGAGAGAGGAGTAGGGCTTTGACGGGTGTTAATTGTCCCTCAAATCTTACTGGAGGATACAGGCCGAGAGGTGATATCCCTCCATTGAAAAAAGTCCGCGAGAGGCCGAGAGGCTTTAGTGGGTGTATGTTGAGCGGAAATGGTGGAGACTGTTTAGGCACCGAGAGGTGTGCATAGTCTCTAGGGATTATCATTTTGGGGGTTTTGTCGACGATATCTACCATTCTTGGATCCCATGTTATCATTAGTTGATTTAATTTTTCAGTAGCAAATTGGAGTTTGAAAACACTCTCATATCCTGGTGTTTTCTCCTATTTTGAGTAAATCACAATCTTCTTCCTCTGTGTTTAGTTTCTCTAGCTCCCTTTTTAATCTTAAAAATCCTAAAAATATTTTTCTGCTTTCTTTCTAGATTTAGGTTTCTTGGTGACGTTCATTTTCTGTACAAATATCTTCTACACTATTTGGTTTAGTGTAAGGTGAAGTCGGCAAGTAGTGAGTTTCAATTTTTCTATGGATTCAACCCCAAAATATACTTGCACCTAGAGTGTGTGTTTAGGAATTATTTTTAGAACTTGCTGGTTTCATTGAATTTGTTCGGTTGCCCCAGCTGTATGAATTCACACATTGGTGATACTATTTGCATAAACTATTGATGCGAAGTGTGGGGTAAGATAGATGATGACCACAGGTTAGGGGGTTAACCAGGATCGATCTTTTGTATAAAGATGTTCTTCACTTCAAATTTTACTATTTATAAACCTATGCGCACTCCTATCACCGCAAGTATACGGCAATCATCGAGT
>LTAE01007107.1:0-23648 GCA_001647135.1 Pontederia paniculata
TGTCACGGGTCGTGACGACATGAGGAATAATGAAGTAACTTCATTTACAAGCCATGAGATTCTATCATGGGCCGTGATGAAGTTCCGAAGATTCGTTTATTCGAGATTTTGATATGATTTGACGGTCAGGAAGTTTGGGATTTGATTGAAGACTTTGAATATTAGATTCTATCATATTTCTGAGGATTTGCACAAGTTTTATTGGACTTTCATCATCACCGTTGATCGAGAAGCAGATTTGATCCAAGGGTTCATATGTAATGTTGATTTAACCCTAAGAAACCCTAGGTATAAAAGGATTTCATTTGCAACCAGAGATATTATCTGGAGAATCCTGGAGAATTGGAGGACGAATTTTATTCTATCCAGAGACCTAGGAGGAGGCTAAGGTGCAGCAGAGGAGAAGAAAACCAGAGAATGAAGATTATTCCGAAGGGTCGCTGAGGAGGAGTTCATCATCCGTGAAGGAGTTGTTCATCGTCTTTCACAACATCCAGAGAAGTATTCTATGTTCCACACATCATTAGGACGAATTCTGTAATCCTACTTTGAATATTTTGTGTTTAGTCTATGTTTGAGACTATTGTTGTTCCAGATTTTATATAGCTTTCGAGACTTTTCATTGAATTGATTATTCATAAACATGTTTGCACGATTTCTTAGTTTGAACAATTGATCATTAATTGTGTAGTGTGGTCAACAATTTTGCAATTTGTGTCCTGCGATTCTGACCCGTGAAGGGCGTTTTTGTTTGTGGTTTGTTAGGTCAACCCGCGAAGGGTGGTTTAATAGTCTAGGGAAACATCTTATTGCATCTTGTGACTATCTTCCTGAGGATAGACCCGTTACGGGGTATTTTCTAAATTGTTTAAGGCAAGATAGTTGAATTACCTATTAAAGGAATTCATATATTTAGGTTTGCCTAACCATCTGAGGATTCAATATTGAGTGTCATATCATATTCGATTGTTGTGCAAAATTCTCAGTATCTATCTTGAATTGAGTATTATCCAGCCCCTAGTTATCAATCCCTATATTATTATTATTACTTATAGTTTTATATTATTAGTTTTTTGAAACACCCATCCTGAAATCAATGTTATCTCCTATTAGCCCAGAATTCTGATTAGGTAGTTATATAATTCCTCGTGTGATCAACAACTCTACTCTTACACTTTATTACTTGTTCGACTAGTGCACTTGCTAGCATTACGATTTGCACTGTCAGCATTTTTTGCATCACCTACCTGTCATTTGGCATCGATCACATGACTTACAGTAAGCTTTTGCATCCTTGAAGATCGACGGCCAGTAGAGTCCGCTCTCTAGCACTTTTGCTACTGTCCGGTTGGCTCCGAAGTGTCCTCCTGCCATCCCATCATGATAGTGCTTCAAAATATTTTCTATCTCCTCATCTCTCACGCATCGTCTTATGATATGATCTGCACACAACTTAAACAAGTAGGGGTCTTCCTAGAGGTAGTGTGTGACGTCCGAGAAGAACTTCTTCCTTTAGTGGTGTGTCATGCCCTTTGGAATCCATATACCTACAAGGTAGTTAGCAAAATCTGCATACCAAGGGGTTGAGTCAGATGTTCGATTTACCATACCCATAGATAAGATCTTCTCATTTGGAAATTCCTCCTGAATGTCCGAGCTATCATGGGGTGCAGATTCTAGGCGAGACAAATGATCTGCTACCAGATTTTCCATTTCTTTCTTATCATTCACTTCCACATCAAATTCCTGGAGTAGAAGGATCCAGCGAATCAAGCGGAGCTTTGCGTCCTTCTTTGTCATCAGGTGTTTTATTGCTGCATGGTCTGTATACACAACAACTTTGGAGAAAAAAATGTAAGCACGAAATTTATCAAATGCGTAGACCAGAAATTCTTTCTCCGTCGTTGCGTAATTGAGCTGAGTTGGGGTTAGTGTCCGGCTTGCATAATAGATTGCTCGGAAAGTCTTGTCTTTGCGCTGCCCCAGCACTGCTCCAATCGCCACGTCGCTCGCGTCACACATTATCTCGAACGACTCATGCCAATATGGCGCGACGACAACTGATGCAGAAATAAGACATCTCTTGTGTGTATTGAATGCCTTCAGATACTCATCATTGAACTCAAACATTGTGTCCTTCACCAGCAACTGAGTGAGCGGCTTCGCTATCTTTGAAAAATCTCTGATGAAGCGGCGATAAAATCCCGCATGCCCGAGGAAGCTCCTCATAGCCTTTACGCTCGTCGGTGGTGGAAGATTTGCTATCAAGTCTATCTTGGCCTTATCCACCTCAATTCCCTTCTGTGAAATCTTGTGGCCAAGCACAATACCTTCTTGTACCATGAAATGGCACTTCTCCCAGTTGAGAACAAGGTTAGTTTCTTCACATCGCTACAACACTAAAGAAAGGTTATGCAAATAGTTCTCAAAAGAATCACCAAATAAAGTAAAGTCATCCATAAATATTTCCAAAATATGCTCATTCATGTCAGAAAAAATGGACATCGCTGGAACGTCGCAGGTGCATTGAACAGTCCAAACAAAGGTACAACAATCTGATTGTAGCCCAAGTATCCATCGTTGGAACGTAGGCAAAGGTACCCTAAGGACATGTGAACATCGTCTTCTCCTGATCTTCCGATGCTACAACAATCTGACTATCGCCCGAGTATCCATCCATAAAGCAATAGAATTGATGACCTGAAACATGCTCAAGCATTTGATCAATAAAAGGCAAAGGAAAGTGGTCCTTACAAGTGGCCTCGTTCAACTTGTGTTAGTCAATGCACGTGCGCCATCCAATCACGATCCTCTACGGCACTAGCTCGTTGTTCTTGTTGCTGACCACCGTGATGCCTCCTTTCTTTGGCACCACTTGGATTGGACTAATCCATGGGCTGTCCGAAATCGGGTAGATCACCCCAGCACCCAGCAACTTTATGACCTCTTTCCTTACCACCTCTTTCAAGGTGGGGTTGAGTCTGCGCTGAAACTGGGCAGCAGCCTTTGCGTTATCTTCCATTAGGATCTTGTGCATGCAAATTGTTGGAGATATTCCTTTTATGTCCAAGATCGACCAAGCCAAGACTGCCTTGTGTTTCCTTAGAACTTCCAAAAGTAGCTCCTCAATTTCAGCAGAGAGTTTAGAGGAGACAATCATCGGGAAGGAGTCTCCCTCAAAAAATGCATACTTGAGGTGCACCGGGAGCTCCTTCAATTCTGGGGAATTTGGTGGTGGTGCCTTTTCCTTTTCAATTTTTTGTTGCTCCTCCTTGCTGAGATTTTCTTCCTCTTCGGGCTTCATCAATTTGTTTGGGTTGTCCACCAATTCTTCATTATTACCTAATATTTCCTGCAAAGTTTCTAGCAAAATCTCATCCACATCGTCAGTGTTATCATCTTCAAAAGTATCAATATTATAACAAGAAGAATAATCAATGGCATGTTTCATAGCATTGTTAATGTCAAACACCAAATCTTCCTCATCTATTCTGAATGTGAGCTTACCTTGCTGGACATCAATCAAAGCGTTCCATGTTGCCAAAAAAGGTCTTCCCAAAATGATTGGTGGCTCCACCTCGGCATCCATCTCTAACACGAGGAAATCTGCAGGGAAAATTAATTTGTCCACCTTGACAAGGACATCCTCTGGCAGTCCCTTTGGTCTTTTGATGGATTAATCCGCCATTTGAAGGGACTCTGAAGTTTGTTTCAACTCTCCATATCCTAGCTTCAGAAAAATAGAATAAGGCATTAAGTTTACACTTGCCCCCAAGTCACATAGAGCCTTTGCACAGTAGTAGTCGCCTATAGTGCAAGGCACCGTGAAGCTTCCTGGGTCCTTCATCTTGGGAGGTAGCATGTGTCCTCTAGGAGTTGAGGGCTACATCTTCAATCAGCTCATAGATTTCATTTAGGTGCTTCTTGCACATCACCGTGCCTCCAGCTGAGGCATCTAGCTTGTCCTTATCACTCTAACATAATCCATTGTAAAAGCCCTCCATGAGCTCCCACAATGGAATTCGATTATCAGGGACCCCAGCAAGGAATTCCTTCAATCGATCCCATGCCTCAAACAATGTATCGTCATCATCTTGCCTGAAAGATCTCAGCTCATTTCTCAACCTAGCGGCCTTCTGTGGAGGACAATATTTGTTTATAAACTTCTCCACCAGCTGCGCCCATGTAGCAATTGATCCTATAGGCAAAGTCTTCAACCAAGTGAAAGCTTTATCACGTAAAGAAAAAGGAAATAAACGTAAAGAAAAAGGAAGTCTTCAACAAAGTGTTGCGGATGTTTAGGAAATGATCCAGATGATCATGAGGACTCTCGTTGAATGCTCCACCAAATTGGGATGATTGGATCATCCTAACTATGGCTGGATGAAATTGTTGGTGTTGATGGTTGGAAGTGTAATTCCAGATTCAACATCTGTGTACTTCGACACCACATAATCTCTCATCATCATATGGATGTCCTCCCCATTGTCGGCTACGATCTTGGTGTTTCTGTTGTCAACCATTGCAACTTCTCTCCTTAGGTCTCTGATAAATCTTTCAATTTCAGGTTCAAAGCGCAATGGTTGACTTCAACCTCTCGTTAGTCGCTGACCTCCTTGTTGTGTGTTCTCCAGAATTGATGGCTTGTGATGTCAATTGCTCCTAAAAAATGCACAGCCACAAGTTAAACAGAAAAATACAAAAGTCTCAAAGTAACATAAAACTAGATAAGTTAAAATAATTCCCTGGCAACGGCGCCAAAAACTTGATGCAGAAAATGCTAATACACCAAATCAAATGCTAGCAAATGAACTAGTCGAACAAGTAATACAGTGATAGAGTAAAGTGTCGAACCCACGAGAAATTACGTAACTATCTACTCCTAGAGATTAATAGGAGACAACATTGGATTTTGGGTTGATTTAGTTTAAGAAACCGAAAAGTAAGACTAAGATAAAAAGGATATTAACAATGACAATGATTGATGACTATGGCCAGATGAAACATGGAACATATATGCACCGATAGATCTCACAGAAACAATTACACATGCAAACTTTTAACACTTTCTTTCAGATGGATTAGGAATATACCTAAGTATGATTCTCCTTAACGGATCAATCAACTATTCAAATGATCTTCATCTAACAAGCACTCCTTAACGGTTTTACTTCTCAGATTTATATCACAAAATGCAATAAGAATTATTCCTAAACTATTAAATCACCCTTAGCGTGTTAACCTAACAGACCACACCTAATTCCATCATTAACGGATCAAAATAACATGTCATGAATTGCAAAACAAATTAATTACACTACACAGTTAATGATCAATATAGAAATTAGACTCATGCAATAAGAATTATTCCTAAACTNTCATTAACGGATCAAAATAACATGTCATGAATTGCAAAACAAATTAATTACACTACACAGTTAATGATCAATATAGAAATTAGACTCATGCAATAAGAATTATTCCTAAACTATTAAATCACCCTTAGCGTGTTAACCTAACAGACCACACCTAATTCCGTCATTAACGGATCAAAATAACATGTCATGAATTGCAAAACAAATTAATTACACTACACAGTTAATGATCAATACAGAAATTAGACTCATGCAAACATGATCTGAAAAACAAATACTAATCTCAATAACAAGTCTAGAAAATATATAATCATCCAAAGCCTAATACAAATGTCACAAAACAAATTCGTCCTAAGATAAATTACAAAAAAAATACAATAAAATGTTCATCCCAACATTAAATGGAATAGGGAATACTCTTTCTGGAAATTAGACAATTCTTAATCATCTCCTTAACAAATGATCAACTCTTCCTTGTCCAGCAGTTCTTCGGGAGTAATCCTTCATTCTCTAGCTTCAAAGTGCAGGTAGATGGATCCTAGCATACCTTCCCAGATTGAAGACGAAGCCTCTTTTACCCTAGGGTATCTAGGGCTGAAAGTAGATACTTTGTGTAAGCCATTAGATCAAAACTATTTCGACCAAGGGTGATTAATGAAATCTCATAAAAATAACCCTCATGTCACAAAAGATACTCCCAAATCAAATCTTAAAGTCTTAGATCAAATCAGCATCTTCCTAGTCATCGAACCACTTCAAATTCAAAAGTGTATCATCGTTCATTTCTTCATCACGGCCCATGACAGAGTATCACGGACCGTAAGTTCTTTTGATACGTCTCTGTTCAACATCTTACGGCCCGTAATAATGTATTATGGCCCGTAACTCGGGTTTTTATCCGGAAGTACCCAGCATTCTTCAAGACTTACGACTCGTAACATTAGTTCAGGGCCCGTAATGTACAGATCAGCAGATGATGGCGCCCCTGTTAATGTCGTGACTTCAGATAACGTCCCATGAATGCTGGCATAACGACCCGTAGCATGGGTTACGACCCGTGAAGTTCTGTGAATGTGAGTTGATGCTCTCTGTCATAGCAGTAACACTCCATGACGGCTCGTTATCCGTTGAGTCTGTAGCAGTTTGGTCTCCTCACGGCCCGTGATAGAGTACCACGACCCGTAAGTCAGGCGTCGAGTTGTTCTGAAACTTCGCACGTCATGACTTACGACCCGTGATGTCTCTTCAAGGCCTGCAATGGGTTGAGCTCCAAGTTGAGCAGCCTCTGTTGACGTCGTGACCATGCGTTGTGCCCCGCAAGTGTATATGTAACGACCCGTAATGGGTTGAAAGCCGCTTCGTTGACGAACACCCTGCAAATCCCTTCTTTGGTTTCGCATGTCAGGTGCGGCCGATAGCTTGTCCTCTTGTGGCAACCATCGGCCTTTTATCTCAACTCTCAAAGTCGCCAGTGGTGGAAGATGATGGTCAGCAGTTAGGGTTAGTAGCGATTTGGGCGTGGTGGTGTGTCTGAGGCGTTGTCGTGCTGGTAGTGAGTGATGAGAGGGGGTAAGAGGGGGCGTTCAATGTAGTGGAGTGAGAAATATGCAACGATCATGTCACGGCAATCTGGGCCCACCACATCTGCACAGCATCACTGTTCAACAGGAAACAACATTGTCCCTTGTCTCATGGCGGAATGATATGGAAACGTGCCCTCATCTAAGTTCTGGAACAGTTGACATGCCCCTATCCATTTTCTGAAGTTAAAAGAAACAAGGATAGAAAATTATTAGGTAGAAAGTAAACCTAGGTTGCCTCCCAGTGAGCGTCCTAGTTTAATGTCCTTCGGCTGGACATAGTTCTAGTTCAATTTGTAATGTGTTTTGTGGTGGTTCTTCCAAAGAGATATAAGTTGGGGGTTATAAAGGTGAAGCTTCATGGTATACTTTGACCCATTGTCCATTTACCCAAAATGGTTCTCCTTGATTATTTAATAGTTCTACAGCGCTTGAGGGAAGTAATCTAGTAACTGTAAAAGTGCATGTCCATTTTGATTTAAGTTTCCCTAGAAAGAACTTGAACCTCGAGTTGAATAGGAGTACTCGGTCACCTACTTTCAACATTCGTTTTTGAATTCTCTCATCATGTCATCTCTTAGTTTTTTTCTTTGTAAATCGTTGAATTTTTGTATGCAGCAGCTCTCAATTCCTCAAGCTCATGCAATTGGATCCGATGATGGTCATTAGCCTCCTTTAAATTGAAGTTAAGGTATTTGGTTTCACAAAGAGCTTTGTGTTCCAATTCAACCGACAAATGGCATGGCTTCCCATACACCAACCTGAAAGGTGTAGCTTTTAAGGAAGTTTAAATCTTGTTCTGTATGCCCAAAGGGCCTCATTCAGTTTAGTGATCCAATCTTTGCTCGAGGAGGTGACTACTTTCTCCATGATAGATTTAATCTGTCGGCTGCTAACCTTCACCTGCCCACAGGTCTGAGGGTGGTAGGGGGTAGCTATCCTGTGAGTGATCCCGTACTTTTTAGTAGAGTTTCAAAACCTCTTTCTATAAAATGCTTGCCCCCATCGCTAATAATCACCCTTGGCATTCCAAATCTAGGAAAAATGGTCTTCCTGAAAAAATTTTGCACAGTGTGAGAATTGCATCTAATTTTGGGAACGACCTCTACCCATTTTGTCATGTAATCCACTACCATTAATATGTATTTGTATTTGCCAAAATTTGGGAATCGACCCATAAAATATACTCCTCGTACATCAAATGGTTCAACTGATAAAATCCCAGATTGTGGCATCTCTTGCCTCTTAGATATAGATCTCGTCCTTTGACATTTGTCACATGATAAAACATACTAGTGGACATCTTTAAATATAGTGGTCCAATAAAAAACAACTTGTAGTATTTTTGAAGCAGTTCTCCGGGTACCCCCATGTCCACCATGAGCTGTGGTGTGACATTCAGCTATAGTCAGGGTTATTTCATCATTTGGAATGCACTTCCTCATAATCCCATCTGGACATTCTTTAAACAGTAGAGGCTCATCCGAGAAATAGTGCATTGCTTCCGTCAAAAATTTTGCTCTTTGGTGTTTGTTAAGACCTTGAGGTAAAATATCTCCCACCAAGTAGTTTGCAATGTTAGCATACCAGGGTTTCTCTTTGATGTACACGGCTAGGAGGTGCTCGTCTGGAAATATCTTTGTGATTACTGGCAGGTCAGTTAAAGTTGAGGGTAAATGCTGCAGTCTTGATAGGTGGTCTGCAACTTGTTTTTCTATGCTAATTCTATCTTTGATTTCAATGTCAAATTCATATAGCAGTAGTATCCATTTAATCAACCTTGGCTTGGCCTCCTTTTTCGCAAATAAGTGTCTGATTGCTTAATGGTTTGTGTGTAGAATCACTTTGGATCCAATCAAATATTGTCTGAACTTCTCCATCGCATAGACTACAACCAGTATCTCCTTTTCAGTAGTCGTGTAATTCTGTTGAGTCTGATCTAGTGTCCTACTAGCATAACTTATCACATGATGTAGCTTCTCTTTCTTTTGTCCCACCACAACACCCACTGCATTATCACTGGAATCACATGTGATTTCAAAAGGAATGGACCAATCTGGAGGTTGCATAATGGGGGCTGAGGTCAAGTCTGCTTTAATTTTGTTGAAGGCCTAAAGACAAAGGTCATCAAATCTGAATTTCATGTCCTTTTGTAACAATTCTTTAAGTGGTCTTGTTATCTTTGAAAAATCCTTTATGAACCTTTTGTAAAATCCAGCATGCCCCAAGAAACTTCTTATTCCTTTCATGTTTGTGGGTGGGGGCCGCTATGAGATAACATTTACTTTAGTTGGGTCTACCTCAATTCCTTCATCAAAAATGACATGGCCTAGTACTACACCCTGCTGCACCATGAAGTGACATTTTTCCCAATTAAGGACAAGATTGAACTTCTGGCATCTGCACAATACTGGCTCCAAATTTGTTAGACAACAAGAATAGGAGGATCCATAGACCGAGAAGTCGTCCATGAACATCTCCATAATAGTTTCTATGAAATCTGAAAAAATGGATGTCAGACAACTTTGAAAGGTGGCTGGGGCATTGTACAACCCAAAAGGCATTCTTCTATAGGCAAAAGTGTCATAGGGGTAGGTGAAAGGTAGTTTTTTTCTTGGTCATCTCGGTGAATGGGGATTTGGAGAAAAGCCGAGAATTCATCAAGGTAGCAAAAGTATCTGTGTTTAGCAGTCTCTCGAGCATTTGGTCAATGAAAGGAAGTGGAAAATGGTCTTTTCTAGTCACTTTATTCAGCTTCCTAAAATCCACACACATTCTCCACCCACTAGTCACTCGAGTTGAAATATTTTCACCCTTTCATTTTTCAATACTACCAAACCTCCCGTTTTTGGTACAACTTGAATAGGGCTAATCCAAGGGTTGTCTGAAATAGGATAAATCATTCCCAAATCCAAGAGTTTCAAGACTTCCTTGTTACTACATCTTGTAGATTTGGGTTTAACCTTCTTTGACACTCTCTAGAGGGCTTGGCATTTCCTTCCACAGGGATCCTATGCATGCATAAAGATGGACTCACCCTCTAATGTCGCTCATTGAATACCCAATGGCTTTCCTGTATTTTCCAAGAACCTCCAAGAGTTGATCAGTTTGGATAAGGTCTAGGGATGAGTTTACAATTATCGGATATGTGGAATTTGGGACAAGGAATTCATTCCTTAGGGTAAGGGAAGTGGTTTCATCTATACCTGTGGTGCAGTTTAAGAATCATCTGTTGAGAGAATAGCCATTTCTGAAATGAAACAAGCTACTTTAGAGATGACTTCTTCAAAATTTTCAGATCCTGACTGTAGGTGGGTGCCCCCATCTGGCTGACTTCCGACAAAGTCCTTAGTCACTTCTTCCAATTCAGCAAGGATTCCTCTATTTAAATTACCCATCTGAATGATGGCAGAAACTTCTTGTATGGCTTCATCAAGGATCTCTTCTGCCTTATTGATAATTTCTTGTCTGGATGGAGCTTTCATTGCTTGCGCCAGATTAAACTCAATTTTATCATCTCCCAGTTTGAATGATAATTTGTCATTTCTCACATCAATCATGGCCCCTGCTGTTGCCAAGAAAGGGCCTGCCTAAGATCAATGGGGTGTTTAGGTCTTCCTCCATATCAAGGACTACAAAGTGAGTCGGTATATAATATTTTCCTATCCTGACTAGTATATCTTCAAGTATGCCCAAATTTCATTGACCTATCAGCTAACTGCAAGGTCATATTAGTAGGTTTTAATTCACCTGCATTCAGTTCCTGGCATAAGGATAGGGGTATCAGGCTAACACTTTCCCCCAGGTCACACAAAGCCCTGCTGAGATGAAAGTTTCCTATATCGCATGGTATTGAGAAACTACCAGTATCTTTGAGTTTAGGAATGAATTTTCTTTGAATAACTGCACTAGCTTCTTCTCTCAAGGCCACTGTCTCGTGCACATCTATTCTTCTCTTTTTCGATAAAATATCTTTCAAGAACTTAGAATAAGCAGTCATTTGTTGTAATGCTTCAACAAATGGTAATTCAAATGCAATTTCCTTAGGATGTCCAGAAATCTTGAGAATTTTTAATCATTCTGGACCTTCATCAATCTTTGTGGGAAAGGTAGTATGCTTAGGTCTATGGGTTTAGGAGTTTTAGGTAGAACTTATGGATCTCCCTTAGGTGAACAGATTGCTTCATATTCTTTTGGACTGGTGTCAATAACCTTGGATGGTGGCTCCAACTATTTTCCACTTCAAACGGTTATAGCTTGACAATGCTCTTAGGTGTTGGACTCTAGCTATCCAGGAAACATTCCAGGTGGTCTAGAGATTAGGCTAGCTTGTTGAGCTATCTGATTCTCCTGGATTTTGTTATGAGCAACCAGTCCTTCCATTTTTAATGACATTTGTTCCTGATTTTTCATTAATTGTTCCAGTATGGTTTCTAAATGAGACTTTTCAGGAGATGGACCTATTTGTGTTGTTGAGATTGTGTTAGCGACATGTATCTCTGTGGATTAGCATTAGGTGTTGGTAGTTGTGTTGTAGTTTTATAATTTTGAGTATGTCCTGGGGTTGTTGGTAATGTTGCCCTTTGTAGGATAAGTTCGGATGTGTCTTGATCCAAGGAGGGCCTTGTTGATACTGATGGTTATAAGATTGTGGATTCCTATTCCTCGATTGTTGATTTTGACCATAAGGTATTAATTCATTCATTTGTTCTTCAGGAACTTCTTGTACATTATACCCTGGGGAACTGCAGCTCATGGGCATGTGATCTGATGATCCACATCTGTCACACCAGGTAGGGGTAGCTTGATTGTAGCATGGGGCAGCTTCAGCAGCAAATACTCCCAAATTAGGTGTGTTATTGCTCTGGTTTTGATTACTCTTGGCAATGGCCCTTTGGACCATTTCCTCAAGTTTAGCTGAAATTCGGTCCCAACCCTCAATTTCTGAACCGGTGCTTGCTTGGGGTTTTTGTCTATTCACCCTATCTTGCATCCAATTGTGGTGATTCATGGTGACCTCCTCAATGAGTCTATAGCCTTCATCAATATTCTTGGCCATGAACCTGCCCCCATCTGCTGAGTCTAGAGAACTCTTGCTAGCAAGAGCTAGTCCACTATAGAAAGTCTGAACCACCATCCATTTCTGAAATCCATGATGGGGGCAGCTCCTCAACATGTCTTTCAATCTTTCCTAAGCTTCATAAATAGTCTCATTCTCCCACTACAGAAAGGATGTAATCTGATTCCTCATTGTCACTATCTTTCCGGGGAGGAAAAACCTTGATATAAAAGTGTCCACCAATTCATCCCAAGTTCTAATCGTTTCAGGTTCAACTGACCTCAACTAGGTTTTAGCTCAGTCTCTCGAGCAAAATGGAAATAATCTGAGCCTAATCGCATCACTTGACACATCATTGCATTTGAATGTATCACATATCTCCAGGAAGGTAATCAAGTGTTGATTAGGGTCTTCTGTGGGCAATCCCCCAAACTGATTATGTCCAAGTACCGCAATGAGAGTTGAGTTTAGCTGAAAATTGTCTGTATTAACAGCTGGCCTAGCTATCCCTGAATTCAATCCAATGGTTGTGGGGGTGCAGAACTCTTGCAAGGGTCTATTTGCATCTGGATTTGCCATCTCAATCTGTTGTATAGCCAGCTTAGCTCTTCTTCTTAATTTCCTTTGTACTCTTTTTCTTATCCTGAAATTCCTCTCTACTTCAGGATCAAAATCTCCCAATTCTTCTTCTGCAATGGTAGAGCTTGGCATACACAGTTAGAAGCAAGTGCAATATATATCAATAATGTGGGAAAAAACTGTAATCAAGCAAAGTGTTAAAGAACTAATTACAAAAAGGAAGAATAGCAATCATATTAAAAGAAGAAAAGTGAACTATAAAAGTGATACTCGAGTATAGACAATGATAGTGAATGATTTAGCTCGGTACCAAACAAAGAATTCAATGTGAAAAATCAAAATTTCCCCGGTGACGGCACCAAAAACTTGGTATGCATAAATCGTGTGTCAAAAATAAAGGCGGTAGCAGGTTTTAGAATGTCCAGGCTTAACGGTTCTAGACCTGGGCACCTGGACGAAAACAAACAATCAACAAGTCTTAAAAATTAACCTAAAAATACAACTCCAACAGCAAGTATACGGTTATCCTTGTAGTATTTTAGGGTTGAATCCATAGGAAAATTAGAATTTTACAATTCAACCTCTCTATTCTACCACGAACCGAAATCAAGGAGAGAAATATTTTGTGCAAAAAATTAGGTGAACTAGAACTAAAATATGAAAAGACAAGTGAACAAATATTTTTGGTATTTTTATATTTAAAGTGGATAGAAACAGAACCAACACGAAGGAAGTCGAGTCACAAAAATAGGGAAAACAACCTTGACATGGGAATAATTTTCGAATCCTACTTGCTAATGAACACGTGAAGCTCAAATAATATCGACTTGAGACATTAGGAACCAAACCTAACTACTCTCGCAATCAAGGCTTAAACCTAAATCCCTAGAAGTTTCTCACATAACTCTCTCGAATGCGATGGATAACCCATCTCCAATCTCTCCTAGATATCCATATCTTAGATGAAGGGATCAAGCCTCTCGGATCCCCCACAAATACCTTAGACGAAGGGATTAAGCCTCTCGGATCTCAATCCCTCGTGAATGTGAGATACAAGATAAGAACTAGCCACTACTCTACCTCAATGGAGAAGATTAAGCCTCTCAGATCCCAACCTTCTATCGGGGACGAAATAGCAAATAGCTTACGACATTCAAATTCACATATGCAAAACATCAATAGTAAGAACTACAAACTATATGTTTCCAAATGGAATGGGTTGAACCTCTCTGATCCCAACCTCCATGGAAGTAATAGCTTGCATATCACAGCATAAAAATCAGTACGTACACAAAGCACATAACAAAAGGAAAGATTGAAAAGTCGAATGGAAACTCAAATGCATTAAAAGATGAAGTTCATATGGCAAGTAAGTATTCTCAAATCATCCCATGTCCAGGCCTAAGTGTTTAGCCTCTAACAGCCATCAAACACGTCACAATTAACATCATACAAGAGTTCATCATTGTTGATTAATACAAGTAAGAATCACAAACATAAACCAATGATACTCTCCAAATCTCAGTGTCGCAACGTCATTCTTCCTCTGGTTCTCTTCTTTCATCAGCAATGGCGGCGGCTCCACTCGATGCTTCCTCTCGGATGCAGAATGGAACCCTCTTTCTTCTCCTTATTTTGCCCTTTTATCCTCCTCCTCTTCTTTAATCCTTCAATGCCACCTGTCACCTTCACAGCCATGTCAATATTCCTTGAAAACTGCCCAGGAACCTTCCTCATTTGGACCACTAAAGCTAGCAGAAGAATCTGCAGATTATGTTTCGTGTTTTGTATTCTAGCAGCTTTTGGCATGTAGTGGCAACAGATACCCCCAGGTCTAGTCTTCAGCACAGGTACCCCCATGTACAGTTTCCAGCACAAATGTTGCTAGGCCTTGGTGAATACCTGCAGGAAAAATCAAGCATAAATCATTCAAAACTTTCTAAAAAGGGTCATGGGGGTAAAATATGTATTTATGTCCAGGAAATTTCAAATGATGCGAAGAACGTAAAAAGGTGTGGCAACATATGTAAATGCTACATAATTTCGTGAAAAAGTGTAGTCTTTGCAAAGAAAAATAAAGAGTAAATTCCTTGTCATCACATTGCAAGTCCAAACGGCATCCGCCGGTAAGCAAAGGTCTCGTACAAGCATGTAAACATGATTTTCTCCTAATCTTCTGGTTCCTTTGATGACCTAAACACGCTCAAGCATCTGATCAATAAAAGGTAAAGGGAAACAGTCCTTACGTGTGCCTTCCTTCAGCTTGTGGTAATCAATATAGACGCGCCATCCAGTCATAGTTCTTTGAGGCACCAATTCGTTGTTTTTTATTGCTCACCACTGTGATGCCTCCTTTCTTAGGCACCACCTAAACTTGACTTATCCACGACTATCCAAGATTGGGTAGACTACCTCTGCATCAAGCAATTTTATTACCTCTTTCTTCACAACATCCTTCAATGTAGGATTGAGCCATCATTGAAACTGAGCAGAAGGTTTGACATCTTCTTCCACTAACTTTTTTCCATGCGGATCATCGGTTATATGCCCTTTATGTCTGCGATTAACCATGCCAAAGCTGACTTTGTCTTCTCAGGATTGTCAAGAGTTGTTCTTCCATGTCTGCACTGAGTTCTGTGGATACAATCACTGAAAATGCATCTCCCTCCAAAAATGCATACTTGAGGTGTGCAGAAAGTTCCTTTAATTCAAGAGCATTTGGTGGTGAAGCCTTCTCTTTTGCCAAGCTTTGTTTCTCCTCCTGGCTGGGTTTTTCTTCCTCTTCAAGTTTCGATGTTTCATTTGAGATGTCCAAAAATTCTTCATCATTTTTTAGATTCTCCTACAGCGTATCTAACACAATTTGTTCAGCATCATGAGTATTATCATCTTCAAAACTATCAATGTCATAACAGGGAGAATAATCAATGACATGTTTCATAGCACTATGAACATCAAACATTATGTCCTCTTCATTTATCCTGAAAGTGAGCTTTCCCTGCTGAACATCAATGAGTGTATTTCTTGTTGCCAAGAAGGGCCTTCCCAATATGATTGGTGCCTCCTCCTCAGCATTCATTTTCAGCATGATGATGTCTGCTAGAAACATAAACTTGTCTACTTTCACTAGGGCGTCCTCAAATAGTCCCTTTGGTTTCTTGACAGATCGATCAACCATTTGAAGAATCACTTTTGTTTGCTCTAATTCTCCATAACCTAACTTCAAAAAGACAGAATATGGCATTAAATTTCACTTGCCCCCAAATCACATAGGGCCTTAGCGCAGTGGTAGTCGCCAATCGTGAAGGGTAAAGTAAAGCTACCTAGGTCCTTCATTTTGGATGGTAGTTGATGTTGCTAAACTGCACAACATTGTGGTATAAGCTTCACCACTCCTTCAGCTTCAATCTTCCTTTTGTGGGTCAAAATATCCTTGAGAAACTTTGCGTAACTATGCATATTCTGCAGTGCTTCATAAAAGGGAATGTTAATATGCAATTGTTTAAATATGTCAAGAAAAATGAGAGAATTGCCTATCAAGTTGTTCTTTGCAAAATTTCTGAGGGTATGGTATATCCCCCAATTTGAATGGTCCATAAATTAATTGTTTTTTGTCCATGTTGGTAGTGCAAGATTTTCTTGATCTCAGGTTGTTGCTCATTACTCTCCTTATCTCTCTTACTCAATTGTTTGCCACTCTTAAGGGAGATTGCCTTAGACTCTTCCTTCGGATTCTTCTTTGTGTTGATGGGCAATGATCCAGGCGCACATCCTGATTGCTGACTTTCGTCTCCAAAGTTGTCATGAATTTGGTCATCAACTCTTCCAGGTTGCTCTTGTTTTCTACAGGTGGTGGCATCTACAGAGGTTGGTATTGCTGCCTCTGATAGCCTCGTAGTGGAGGTTGCTGCCCAAGATTTTGTCTACAAAAAGTTTAGGTGATTCCTCCAGTTGGGATTTGTGAAGACCTAGAAGTCTCGTTGAGAGAAGTTTAGGTTGCTATGGACCTCAATCCACCTCCTTTGCATCATATTGAAGTCTCGTTGAGAGAAGATGTACTTTAGGCTCTTGTGATTTGTGAAGACCCAGAAGGTTTCGCCATATAAGTAGTGACTCCATATCTTCCAAGGGAAAACCACAACTTCCAACTCTAGATCATGTGCGAGATGGTTGACTTCATGCTTCTTGAGCTGCTTGAATGCATATGCTACGACCTTGTCATGTTGCATGATTACACAATCAAGACTCACGCAGCATGTGTTACTGTACACCACGTACCCCTCACTTCCAAAAGAGATGGTGAGTACTAGTGGTGTCGTGAGTCGGGTCATCAATTCTTGGAAGCTTTGCTTGCACTTCTAGGACCACACAAACTTTATTTCTTTCTTCGTCAAGTTTGTCATAGGCGACGCGATCTTAGGAAGTCTTTGATAAATCACTTGTAGTACCCTATCAGTCCCAAGAAGATTTAGATTTCTCCGACGTTCCTTGGTGGTGACCAATTTGAGACAACTTTCACTTTTGGCTGGATCTACCGCAATCCCTTGCTTTGACACTATGTGCATGAGGAACATAATTCTATTCAACCAGAGTTCACATTTGGATAACTTTTCATACAATTGATGATGCAACAAAGTCTCCATGGCAATCCTGAGGTGTTCCTTATGGTCCTCTGGACTTGCCGAGTATATCAAGATGTCATCTACAAAGACAATGACAAATTGATCTAAGTAGAGCCCGAATACCCTATTCAGAAGATCCATGAATGTGGCAAGTGCGTTCGTCAATCCAAAAGGCATTACCAAGAATTCATAATGCCTATCTAGATCTGAATACAGTCTTCATATGTCTTCATCTTCAAATTTGAGCTGGTGGTAGTCACTCCTTAGGTCTATCCTTGAGAATATCGTGGCCCTTGAGAGTTGATCGAAGAGGTCGTCAATTCATGGTAAGGGATATTTTTTCTTGACAGTTGCCTTGTAAAGCATCATGTAGCCAATGCATAACCTGAGTGAGTCATCCTTCTTCTTTACAAACAAGACCTGAGCACCCCAGTGTGACACACTCGGTTAGATTTAATAGCTCCTGCAGTTGCTTCAATTCCTATATCTTTGCAGGTGCCATCTAATGGGTGCCTTTGAAATTGGAGTTGTCCCTAGTAACAACTCTATGCAGAAGTTAATTCCTGTTGTGGTGGCAATCCAGTGATATATTTTGGGAAGACATCTATGAATTCTCTGACAAACATCATATGCTGAGGGTCATTTCTCTTATGCTCAGTGCTGATGACACTATTTAGATATCCTCTACATCCTCTTTCAAGTTGTTGTTGTGCTTGGATAGTCGTCACTAGCACCTTGCTTCCTTCAATTGACCTGCCTCTTATCGTTACTTGTGGTTTGCTATGATTACTGATGACTACTTTCTTCTTTTTACATAGGAGTACAACATCATGGTAGGACAACCAGTCCATACCGGAGATGACATCGTACTCCTTCATGGGAATGACTATCAGGTCTGCTAAATAGTCATTACCCTCCATCGTCACTCATACATTGGAGGGATGTACTTTGTGGCATGGATGATGTCCATGGGGGTGGTGAATCCATCATGCATTTCATGTCCAATTGCAGTAGATTTAGGGTAGTTGCCCCAATCATGAGAGATAAATGAGTGTGTAGCACCCAAATCGAATAATGCAGAAGTACTGACTTCAGCTAAAGGAAGAGTACCTCTAATGACATCCTGGTTGGGATGAGCTAGGCCACCCACTGTTGGATTGACATCTCGTGTACCTCTAGGATTCTAGCCATCTTTCTTGTGATCCGGGCAGCATCTGATGTAGTGTCCGTGCATACCACAACCTACAAAGGCACATATCTTCCTGCCGCACTCTCCAACATGTTGATACCTACAGTGGTTGCAAAGGGCTTGAGGTTTATGATGCTATGGTGGCTGAGGTGCATCTCTAGAGCATAAGGCCTAAGGCGATTATTTATGCGGTTGTCACGCCTGTTAGGGCATTGATGCTGCCTACCCCACCTTGATCGATTATGCACGACCTGTTGAACTGGGGCTTTTCCTTTGGATTCCTTTCATCGGTCAGCATCATCTTTCTCCATGCACTTTGCTAGCTCAGAGGCCTAATCAAGGGTCTTGTAGTTACCCCCGAGTGTCTTCGTCCTCAAATCTAGAGTCAAGCCTTGGACAAAGTGGTATGCCCTTTCTTGCTCCAACTCCTTCAACTTACAATATTTTTCCAATCGGACGAACTAATTATGATATTCGTCCATTGTTCATGTTGCATTTTTGCTGCTCCAGGAACTCACTTTGTTTCAAGTTGCGTGGGTAAGCAATGAAGTAGTGAGTCACAAATGCTTGTTTGAAACTTTTCCATTCAATGACTTCTTGATCAGAAAATTTGGTGATTTTGATCATCTTCCACCGATCCTTTGCATCTTTCATCAAGCGATATGCATCATATAAAACCTTTTGTCCTCAGTGCACTGCATCAGCGCAAAGGTCTTTTTAGTGGTGTCCAACCAACATTGTGCCTCATCAACACCGTTAGCATCCTTGAATTCAGGAAGCAGAAGCTCAAGGAAGTGTTGGATCATATCCTTAGGCGCATGGGCATGTTGGCCTTGGTTACTCGGTGCTTGATTGTTTCGAGCTTCACTTTGCGCCTCATCTCGGTTCTTGTTAACTCTAACCTAATGACTCAGCATGTCAGGGAGCCATCTACACATATAAAAAAGCCATCATGGCAATAATAACAATGTTAGTGCCTTACAAAAAGAGACTTACTTCTAGTTGGTATTGTGACTGCTCATGATGCTTTGCACATGAGTCGCTAAGTAATATGGGATGTGAAAATAGTCCCGACATTAGGCTTTAATACCTTAACTCCAATGCCCCAAAAAGCACACCCCATCATGTATCAGAATTTCCTCTTGAGAGCGTTACAACATAATCATAAACATTGACTTTAGGTTGACTCCATGACCAGTCAACAATGGGAAAAAAAACTTAAAATCCAACTTTAATAAAATAAATTATGTGGAAGTCTTATATCATGTATAAATGTCTCAAACTAATTTAACTCGATATAAAACTAAAATAACAGACTCTAAGGATCACTAAGTCATGTGCAATACCAATGATCACGAGTATCTGTTATCACATGCACCACCAGCATCTTATCATTGTAGATCACTCATATGCAAGATTCAATATAGGGGAAAAACATCCACCATGAGCTATAACACCCAGTAATGTAAGACAACAAGATAAATATGACATGATAAATAAATGCAAGAATAAGCTAATGACATGGAAATCAAAATATCAGTTATATATTTATTTCTTTCAATACTTAGTTTCCTTTCATCTTCTTTACCATACTTTACTTTCATCATTTTTTTTGCACAGGGAGTGAGCTATGACTTGTCGTCAAACATCAATCACTCCTTACATACTTTGCTTTCTTGCATAAGGGAGTGAGCTATGACCAATGGTAAAACATCAATCACTCCAATGCATAATTTTCTTTACATAAAGAGTAAGCTATGGCAACATCATCAATCACCATTCTTTACATTATCTTTCATTTCTTATCTTTTCATCAATCAATAATCATCACCTATCTTCAATAATCATCAACCTTAAATCCTCTAATGCAATATATCAAAGTAATAATCAGACCAAGTGGTTATCTTTATTATCTTTGTCATATCTCATTAGTGACTATATATGGCTTTAGGGGTTGCTTTGGTGACTTAAAATTGGCTCATGAGTCTTGGAGGTCTCTCCAATAGGTCAATAGGGGTGCACAAGACATGACCAATGAGGATGCTTGAGAAATCCTTTTGTTGTAGGGCGGGAAGAATCCAAGCAACATGAACTTGATAGCAGTTGCCTATTCATGCTATCTTTATAACATTGCGCTCCCAACTTTAACAATACATAGCGACTTATTTAGGTGAACGATGGTGACCCTTTATCTTGTCCACATAATTAGTCCTTATTTATTAGAAAATTATGCACCTACACTTTGAAATCAATAAACATATCAGCATAGCTGACACGAGCCGTGTTAGTCACGGATATGGTGGTCGGCGTTCAGTGTTGGCCATCATGACGCGACAGCGCAAAATGGGTAGTCAACGTGGGTCATGTCATGATATGACATGGTCTATGGTCATCTGTACATCAATATGGTATAATCTCTTAGAACACGTGCGATGTTTTAGGCCATGTTCGATCTTCGATGCGATCTGCGTCGAGGTTCATTTCTTTATTAAATTAATCTTCTAACTGACGCGTTAGGGTACACGAGCCATGTTCGTCTTCAACTCAGGTCATTTTCCATAACTGTACACTTAGAGTTTGTCTTTCGTACTTTCTTGGGCCGATGAGAACCATGTCCGAGTGTGGTCGGGTTTCCTTCATCAAGCCATTTCTTTTAATCGAACGACATTAGTGTTTCATGCGGTCATGGCGTGGTCGTGTCCAAGGAGGATGCATTCCGTGTTGGTTCTGGGAGGCGCATAGTGTTTTACTTGGATGAACACGGCCATGTCGAGGGGACTTGGTTCGTGTCCTACTGTAACACGATTAGGGTTCTTCCGCTGACACAATGTGGCTTATGTCTGTAAAGGACACAGTCTGCGTTCCATTGATGGTGGTCAATGTTAGAAGTAGAACTATGAATGCAGGCTGGGTCCGGGTGGATAGTCTGTGTCCATGCATCAGGCCAAACTTTAATTAACTAAATCCTCAACTTCCATGCAGTAAAAATCATGAAACTTAAGGCTGAATATGAAATCATTTAGAGAACTAAACAAGCATGATTACTATCATAAAACCATTTTCATCTAGCATAAATCTTCGCATGCAATTTATTAATCATTGAAGCCTATCTAAAGGGATATATCTATTTATGTACATAGTTCTTTTACGGTCTTTCAAGGTTCATTCTACTTTGATCATCACCTTCTCCTCCTTGCTCCACATGTTGTTGTAGATCTCCTTCACGTTATCCTAAAGATTTGGCGTTGGTCTTAGGAGAGTAAAGAGAGAAAAACTAAGAAAGAGAGGGTTATTACCTATGGGAGAGAGAGAAAGAAAATCTGATGAATAGGGCTTTGAAGGAGAGAATGAAAATTATGAGGGTTTTCTCTTCTCTATGGCTATACATAGGAGTCTTCCTAAGATTTTTCTAGTTTTAATTCAACAAAAACTCTATTGATTAGTTAAATTCTAAAATTAAAATTAATCAAAAAAAATTTATTATTAATAAGAACCAGAATTTCCATCCAGCCGCCCCAACATGGGCCGTATTCAGAATCAACACAGTCCATGTTGGACCGTGGTGATACATAGGAGTAGAGGATTAAGAGATGAAAAGGAAGAATGTTAGGAGTCAAAACACTAGTAATAGATCGACGAACAATGTATGTACACAGACGGATCCCATTTAAATATAAAGTTTTAATATATTATGCATGCTAGGATTGATGTATAGAATAGAATAATGTAGTTTTCTAATATCCTTACAGTTCTCGTAACATTATTTTAGTTCGAATTTATTAGCATGCAAAATTAAGTATAATTAATGTAGATTAAATGACCAAAAACTGAAGGCGGCGCAGGCTGAGCGGTCAGACATGGACCGCGTCCAACTCTTATAGCTCGCATTCACTTCGGACATGACCTACGGATAACATCCGTAGGGTAAAACCCTAGCCGTCAGTTGAGAGATCCCATAGCACTAAAACCAAAAGAGGCACCGAATGTGGAACACAGTCCACATCGATTCTAGACACGGTCCGCTTCACTCATACGCATGGATGATTATTAGAGTAAATTAATCGGATGACAGCACACAGCCCGTGTCGACACGGCCTTCGTCATCTACTGACATTGCCCGTATCATCTTCTAACACGGGCTAAAAAGTGTGATGGGTCACTAATGTTTGGTAAAAGTATGATGTAGATCACTAATGTTTGGTTTTCAAATTGTAGGTCACTCAACTTTAGTTTTAT
This sequence comes from Pontederia paniculata, assembly GCA_001647135.1. Lineage (NCBI taxonomy): Eukaryota > Viridiplantae > Streptophyta > Magnoliopsida > Commelinales > Pontederiaceae > Pontederia > Pontederia paniculata. The sequence continues at coordinate 22,641 of LTAE01007107.1, forward strand.
TCATATTTAGATCATCCATCATATTTAAATATTAATTTATACAACAACTCACTTAAAAACAAAAAAAAATTAATTTAATTTTATTAGTAACTAATTTACCATTATACTCATTTTTTTCTTGTTCATGACACTCCGAAAAATAAATGTTCACATCGTCAAATCATAAAAAGCTATTGAGTTCTCACCATTTAAGTTTAAAAGGGTAAATAATTAATAATAAAATTAAATTATAAAATATTATTTAAAGTGGAATGATGTGTCATATGCCACATAGATGACCATCACATGGATGATCTAAATATGAATAAAACTAAAGTTGAATGACCTACAATTTGAAAACCAAACATTAGTAACCTACATCATACTTTTACCAAACATTAGTGACCTCTCACATATTTTAAGCTGATCATTATATAGACGAAACAGAACCCACGTTGTATACTAACACTTCTGGTGTTACATACTAACACAGCCCGTAATATGACATAACACCACCCGTTTCATAGCTTAACACAATCAGCAAAACGTTTTAAAATGTTGTTTGGGATAAAGTTTAATTTCATACCATACTTCAAAAAATAAAATCCATTAACAGACTGACCGAACACAAAACCAACAAAACAAGAAGAGCAAATCGACACAAACAAAAATAATTTAAGTTTCAAGTCGCTTCGTAGAACAACTGTTCCACGGTGTGGCCGCCAACGCATATGTCGAAGACCTTCTCCTTCCACGCGGACGTGTTCGAATACTCGCCTTCCCAATCGTTTACGTATCCCACGTATGGATGCTTCAGAAGCTTCTCCGCAGTCCACCTCTTCCTCGGGTCGAGCTCGAAGCACCAAGACAGGAAGTCCTTCCCCATCTCGGACATGCCTTCAGGTATCCCCGGCCGTAGCTGGCCGTTGAGGACCAGAGACAAGAACGTCTTGAATGGCATTCCGTCCGGATAGCGTCTCGCCATCTTGCCCGTCAGCATCTCGGCAACTGTGCAACCCAGCGCCCACA
>LTAE01007108.1:4775-23647 GCA_001647135.1 Pontederia paniculata
CATTAATGGCTATTTTTTCGAGTGACAAATTAGGTAATTTATGCAGAGTATATATTGTAATCCCAAGAGTCTTGGGAAGTAACTTTGGCAAAATTAGCTATTGGGAGCTTGAGTGAAAAGCCTTAATCCTCCCTTCTGCGCATTCGAGTGACGAATGCAGGATAAAAGGAAGTGTGAGTTCAAGAGTGAACTTGTAAGAGGTTGTCTCCTTGTCCTTTGAGAAAGAAAGGAGAAGTTGTAAGGGAGCCTTCGCCCTTTGAAGAAGGAGTTTAGTGATCTCCGGAGGTCTCGAGTTTGAGAAGACCGGAGCGGGGACCTAGGCCAAGAGTTTGGCCGAACCTCGTCAACAAATCATTGTTTGTTTGATTGTTCTTCTTTATATTTGCATTTGTATGTTTCCGCTAACATAATCACTTTAGAAACTGCCGAAAATTTTAATACACCAATTCACTCTCTTGGTGTCATCTAGATCCTACAGTTACTTTGAGACTTTTTACTTCTATATTTTTCCCATTTGTGATTGTGCAATTTTAGAGAACTTTCATTGCCACCAACTTTGGATGCTTTGAGTCATGATTATCGACCAATAATCGAAGCTCAAAGCATCTCTGAACATCGATCTTGGGATCAAGAAAACCCTTAGAGGTTGAGAGGAGAAACAACAATGTCTGAAAGTTAAGAGCAACCTCGGATTGAGAATAATGAAGAACAGATGGAGTTAACTATGAGCGATTACGTCTCATCAAAATACACATATTTTGAATTAAACATTTTGCTTCCGACCATTATTACAAATAATTTTGATCCAGTCGTCACAGTTTGGCATAGGATTCAATGAGAACCCTCATGATCATCTTGATAAATTCTTGAATTTCAATAGAACCTTTAAATATAATAATGTTTATGTTGATGCTACTCGTTTATTCTTATTTCATTTTTACGTATAAGAAAAAACATTCACTTGGCTAAAAATAATTACCTAGTGGACCTGTGAGGACTTTGGCTCAACTTGTAGTGAAGTTTATCAACAAATAATGCCCACCTCCAAAGGTAGTGTAACTAAGGAATGATTTGTGATACTTTGGTAGGATGAAGAAGAAATTCTATTTGAAGCATGAGACATATTTAAAGAACCATTTGCTAGTGTTTCTGAAAACCAATGTGGGAGCTAATTGCAGGCTTCTACAATGGACTCTGTCAAAGCAACAAAGACAAGTTAGATTCCTTAGCTGTAGGGAAAATCATGGGAAAGAAATGTTAAAATAAATTTTATGAAGTCATTGAGGATATGAAACTTAGCTTCTAGAGGACCAAGCATTTGATCCAAAAAAAAGAGTTCATAACATGAACAATGATGGAGTTGTCTCTCGGTTGGATCGTTGAACAAAATATTTGAAATGATTATGAATATGGCTAATTCTTGTGAATTATGTACATGAACATGGGCATGGAAGTGTTGAATGTCCTGAAGTAACTCTTTAAACAATAATTAATTTGAAAATGCTAATTTTGTCTCCAATGTTTTCTCCAAAAATCGAGTATTAAGAATCACATACAATTTATACCGAAGGAATCATCAAAATTTTTCATGAAACAAAAGCAAGGCCAACAACCGCCGAGATGGATACCGTTGACAGCCACTTTAGAAACCATCACATACCAAAAACAAGAGCAATTTGGAATATGATGCGAGTAGTTGTGTAACAAGTCAGGTTGTAACAGAAAATATTTGGTTGTGACACAGGTTGTGGAAGCCCTAATGACACCCGATTGTTCACTACAAAGGTAAGTTCTAAAATTTATAAAACACCAAATTACAAAACTATTGCTTCCGCAAGTTGCATGGGTAGTTGTACCACTTTGGCGTCGATCCACAAGACATGTCAACTAGGTTTCGAGGAAGATTCCTCACTCAACTACACTAGACTAAGGAGAAAATGATTGTTGGTTGGAATTATTTTTGGGTTTTCTAAATGTGAGAAAATAAATAGAGGAAATCATATAGCATTCCACTGCTCACTGATCTAATCCAAGAACTAACTTTTCTAAGTCTTAGATTGATCGAGTAGGTTTTCTAGGGGAAAGATCCGCTGTCATCACTGGAATATCCCATGAAATCATTTAAAAACAATACAATCAAATCAATATGTTGAGTCGTCACAACTCGTCTTCACAAGCTGGCATGTTTCCCCCTTGTTACGCTAAATTTCTCTGCATGCAACCCTAGATGATCCCGCCAAGGCTTGATCCAGGTGAGGATGTACAAACAAGGACTAGGTTGGTGCCGAACTCAACATGTGGATCATCACAATCAATCGTCACTAGTGAACACTCCTCGTCATGATAGATTCCTCGGTCACACAACCTTGGGCAATCCCAGTCAAGAGTAATCCCAATTAAAGAGTTGCTTCCGAGACTATTGATAGCTACTAATCATTCCCGAAAATGCACACCAATTGGCCTTCTTGTCATGAGACATGTAAAATAGGGAATAGTCACACCCGTCCATCACAAGCGAGTTGTTCTTCAAAAGTCGTGACAGATCCCTCGGTTACATGACCCTGGACGATCCGGTCAAGGCTTGGTCTAGTTGAAGAAGAAAAATCGAAGACTTATGTATATGACCACTTCAAGGATTTCCCAATTCTCAATAGTTGTGACAGATTCCTCGATTACACAACCTCGAGTTTGACCCAAATGAAGAGAATCAATAAATCAATAGAAAGTCAAGAAAGTGGTATTTCTCCATAGTTGTGACAGACTCCTCGGTTACACAACCTCGGGTGATCCTGGCCAAGGCTTGACCCGAATGAAGAAACAACTTCGATAAAATCAAAGATATGCAAGTCTTTCGAAATCGACTTAGGATATAGCCAGTCAACTTCCGTTGCACTAATTTGAGAAAGATCAAGCATTCCACAAGTAACCCTTTCTCGGTTAAATCAAAATGCTAAATAGATTTCTAAGTTCATCACAACCTCATCACAAGCGTCATCACAGTCACAAGCAGGGTTGTGACGTGCGACAATTTCCGGATTGTGATAGATGCACAACTTCGAGTGATCATCTAAGCTTGGCTCGTATGAGAAACCTACACTTGAGATGATGATCATGTGAACAAAACTGTCACCTTAAATCATTTACAAGCATTAAGCACATGGTGGTAAAGAACCAAACTTACAATAAAAAAAAGTCTAGAAATGATTCATTGCTGAGAAATCATGACAACTACAAAGTCTGCCTGGGGCTTCACAAAACCCCAGAAAAAAATTAAGCTAGCCCCTAAGTTCTATGAGGGATAGTAGGAACATTGTTAGAAAACGAAAAGAAAAACTAAAGATTTGGAGGTGGCTTCTTCGTTGTTGTCACCAAGAAAATTCTCTAGCCGAACTCCCTTAAGAATGGTGTGGATCTTCTCTTTAAATAGATTCCTCAAGTTGCCTCTTCATCGTGTCTTGATCAAGGGGGAATTCACCATCACCGTTGGATTGAGATCTTCCAACAGTTTTCTATTACAACCAGTAGTTTGTTTCCTTATTAATCCAGATTGTTATAATCTCTAATAACTGCTGGTGATTTCATTCCTTAATTGTCCAGATTTGATTTTGAATTTCGCTCCCTTGAATTGTGGTTTCATTCCTTCAAGACGCTCATCATAATACTTGATGATTGAATTTATGACAACCATAAAGACCAAGGTGAACAATGAAGACGCATCTATTCGATACTTGGAGATTCAAAAGGGACAGATGGCCAACATATTAGCAAGACACACACCAGAATCTCTTCCAAGAAATATTGTGAATAACCTGACGGTGGAAGCAAAAACTATTTCTCTCAAATGTGAGAAGCAACATGATGGACCTGCAAAACAAACAACTCCAAATCACATTGATTTTGAATTTAAAGAGTTGCAAGGATAAAAAACTACTGAAGAAAGTTATAAAGATATAATAGAAACAATCCAAAGAAAGCTGTAAAGGAAGCAATTCAAAGGATGGTGAATCCACCATATCCCTAAAAGCTTCGCAAGGAACAACTGGATAAGAAATTTTCTTGATTTTTTGAAGCCCTTAAAGAATTGCAAATTAACATTCCTTTTCACGAAACTTTTCACCATATGCCTAGATGCAAAATTCCTCAAAGAAATATTGACGCACAAGAGGAAGATAAGTAGAAGGGATTGATGCAAAAATTCGTAGTAGGCAAAAGATACTAGCAAGTGCACTAATCGTTCAAGTAATATGATGTAAAATACAGAGTTATCAATCCCACAAGGAAAAAAAAACTAATTATCTAATCCCATTGGTCAATAAGAGAAGACATAAAATTGAATAAAGTTCAGTTCCAAAGTTAAAAACAGAAAGATCAAACAAAGTTTTCCTAGTATTAAACTATTACAAACTAGTAACAAGATATATCTAGTAAATTATCAAAATACTAAACTAACATAACAAAAAAAAATAGGAAATACTCTGGAGATCGGTGATGAGATTGTGCACAAACATTCTCAGCTACCTCATCGAGATGCTCCCACATTCTTTGCTTCAAGGCACGGGTTGACGACTCCTAGCATGCGGCTACTTCCATCCCCTTCTCCAGGAATGCAGTTGCTTTCCATTCTGCCAGCTTTATCCACATCCCCATCCCGAACATCCTGTTCGTGAGGCTTAGGCTCTTGAATGATGTATATATAGCCTCCCAAAGTTTGATTATGGTTTTTCGAGGGTTTTGTAATGTTATGAAACATTTTGAAGTCATAACAAGTAAATTCTCTTTTAAATCTCATGATTAACTTTATGTAACCATGCAAAATACTTTCTGATCTTCAATAATTTGTTTTAACTTGATTCCCGAGGTAGTTGAATAATTAGGAATCCTTCTAGCATTGAAAACACTTCAAAAGATCATTGAGATATACAAATATGAACAGTCCATCATGACCCATGACAACTTGTCACGACTTTCAAACTTCGTGTGCAGGTATGAAAGGTATTCATCAAGACCCGTACATATTTTAATCATCCATGTTTTTGTTGCACATAGAAATGACAGCTACTAATACCCATGATCATATAGAACTACCTCTTAATTCACATCTTTAGTGATGCTTCTTCCTGCCAATGCTGTGACACTCTGTAGTGCCCCGTGAGATGTACATGTAATGACCCGTTATATAGTCTCACGACCCATTGCATTCAAAATATTGCAAATTGTCGCTATTGGCTTGTTATTACTTCAGCGTCGCAATCATGACTAGAAAAACCCTAGAAAAAGAGGCTATTGTAATTGGATGTGATACCTTGCGATGGCTATTGTTATTAAAGTTATTATCTTATGTTTTGATAACTAATTGCTCAACTGAAATGAATTTATGTAAACAAATGCTATATGAAAGTTATAAAGATGCAGAGTACTTGTAAAGAGTTGCAATGATGCAACTATATATTCTTGACATGAACAAATTTACCATTATATAGTGTTGTTATTAATGCACTTATATGTTATATAATATGCTATGCTATGATATGATATGATACATTATCCTTAGAATAATATGATATCCTCAAAGAATGATATGATAAGTCATATGATATGATATGTTAGATATGATATGATATGATATGAAATGGTGATCCATTTGCATCTTTCGTATGCATGCATTTGCATTACCCCTGCCGGGTTGATATATTTACCCCTATAGGTTGAAATACCTTATAGGGCTGATATGATAAATTCCCGGAAGGATAACTCAAGGTTGTTTGGACCTAAATGTCATACAAACCAAAGTGCTACATTGTAACTGATTGGAGCCACCACTTGAATTCATAGGAGACACCTCTAGAATCCAACAACCACTACCCGGCAGGGTTGACATAATATCTCGAAAGGGATGGTACCTCTGGCCAGATGGTTGATATGATATGACATGCATAAATGGTCCTTGCACAAGTCCATTTTCATGAACATAACATGCATCACATTGCATCATTATATTACGATGACTTTATATTAGAGAATATGTTTAACGTTATAAGATAAGATTTATGATGGTTATACGACATGTTCTTAAATTCTATTATAAGATATTATGATATATGATATGCCTCAATGTGCTATGTGGGGTGAAGGAATAATATGATATGTTATGACATTATATTATTTATTTCAATTGTTATACGATTTGTTTTGAGATATTATATGATATGTCTCAATGCTATATGATAGAAAGATTAGATAACCATTAAATGCTAAGTAGTATAGAATAGAACGTCTATGAATTGTTAAGTCGAGAAGATCTTATTTATATAATATGATTTTTCAAATATTACAAACATGATTATGAGAATAGTGAAATATATACATATCTGTATGTGTATATATGCATATGTTTCCTTGCAATTTTGGATCCTGCAGGTTGATGGAGGGTGGTCAATGCTCGTGACATGGGTTGGCACATGGAACTGAGTCCTGAAAAGTTTAAAATTATTTTGTACCATAATTATTTACATTTATATATGGATAGAGAACAAAATTAATTAATATTTTGTTATATTTTTAAACATGGTGGAACGATAGAGGTAGCGACCTTTTAGAGAAAAATCACTTAGCTAGTTAACCCCCTCACCTTCATTATATATATCATAAGTAGTTTAGTTTAACCTGTGAATATTTCTTTAAGATTCCATTTCCTATTTTTCTTTGTTTTGTTGCAATATTACTAACTTGAGTGCAGTGTATGTAAAAATCTGAACTTCCTGAAGAAGATTACTACTATGAACTAGAAATAGAATTTAGGAGAAGGAGAAATCACCAAAGGATCAACAAAGAAAAAACACTATTGATTTTTGAATTGCAATCAAGATTTTCTGAACTGTCCATTTCTTAAGTATCAACAACAATCAATATGAATTATGAATTTGAGACACCAAAATATTGTAGCTTGAGAATAGAGCAAAAGCACTAAGTGTTGAGAGACTTGTCATTCAGATTAGTTCAGATTCACTTGTGACATCAGGAACTCTAGAAGATTAAGCTAATATGAAAGGAGAACTAGTAGCTCAAGAGCCTAGATGCTTGAAAGAAACTTATTCCCCTATGGCCAATAGAGATAAAGCTCCAAAAATTCCACCTATGGCCAATGCGAACTTCAAGTTGCAGCGTGCCCTGGTGACTATGATCCAACAAGATCAATTTGGAAGGTCAGCCATTGAAGATCCAGCTCAACATTTGGATAACTTCAAAGAGATATATGATACCCTGCAGTTCAATAACATCCCATCCTAAAGCTATATAAATGAGACTTTCCCTTTTTCTTTGAGAGGGAAAGTTATGCTATGATGAAAAACCTTGAAACTTTAAGAAGCAGCAAACTACGACACATTAGTACAAAACTTTCTAGTATAGCTCTTTCCTCCAAGCAAAATAGCTCACATAAGGGATGAGATTTACAATTTCAGCCATCTGAATATGGAGAACTTGTATGAGGCATGGCAAAGATTCCAAGGCCTAGTTTCATCTTGTCCTCTATTTCAGTCAGGATTCCACGGATATGAAAGATGGCAACTACTTGACCATTTTCAGTCAGGATTGAATTATCCAACCTCTATTTCCTAGATAATTCAGTAGGTGGAGTCTTTGCCACTACTGATATAGATGAGGCCTATAAGATAATAGAAAAGTTAGCCAAGAACCACCATTACCTTAGACATGAGAGATCTAGGAAACCCATGAAGAAGAAGCCAACTTAAAAGGAAGGATCCCTATCATATAAAGTTGAAGAAGATGTACATAAAGCTTTGAGAAAACATAACTTAACTTCCTAAGTCAATATGGTGCAGACCCCTGTGTGGAAACTTTGGTCACGCAACTGAATCTTGCAACCTATTGGCTCAACAACAAGAGCACCAATTTGATCAAGTCAATGCCTATGGGAACTTTGCAATAAAGCCTCCTTCTGAGAAGTACACACCTGAAAATAGGAACCATCCAATTTTTTCATACAAGAACAATCATTATCAAAACGCCCCAGTCATAACTCCAATTGGCAACCTAGATCCTACCTAGGCAACCTCAGCAACTTCAATTGATGTTACCTAGACCAAATCCAGAACCTCCTAAGTCTAAGTTGGAAGAGATAATACAAGAGTTGATGGGACAACAAGAACACACAAAAATTGAGCATCTGACCACACACAACAAATTGCTTGAAAATCGAATAGGACTTCAAGCCAATTCGGCGACAGTAATATCCCACACCTTACCAGGACAACCAGAACCAAACCCAAGAGAAAATTTCAAGCTGTGACCTTGAGAAGTGAAAAAAAATCAGCCAGAAAGAGAACCAACTGAATTGACCACATCTGAATCAGATCGACCTGAGGATCAATAGATTCATCAACTACATGAATGTGTTTTCCAGCCATAAGCAAATTTGCATAACTCAAGGTTAGCTCAAGCTGAGAAAGCAATCAACTTTTAGAAACCCTTACATCAGACCTTGCCTTCCCCCAATGGATGTTAAAAGCCCATGAGAAACATCAATGCCACAAATTCATTGAAATATTGTAAAGACTTCAAATCAACATACCCTTTGTAGAAGCTCTTCAACATATGGCAACTTACGCTAATTTTTTTTTTAAAGATATCCTATCTAAGAAGAGAAGAATTGATATTAAGGAGATAGTGTACCTAACTTAGAATGTTAGTGCGGTCATTTTGAATAAATTGCAATCAAATTGAAGGACCCTGCCAATTTTTTCATACAATGTGAGATTGGTCATTTGCAAGTAAGGAGGGCACAATGTGATTTGGGAGCAAGTGTGTGTCATACCCTGTTCCATGTGTGACAAACTCAACGCAGGAGAACCAATGCCCACCAACATGATCCTACAATTAGATGATAAATCAGTTAAACACTCGAGAGGCTTGAAGATGTACCAATCAGAGCAAGAAAATTCTTCATTCCTATGGACTTTGTTGTTTTGGATATGGACGAGCACTTTAACATTCCTCTAATACTTGGGAGACCCTTTCTTGCAACGGTTGGTGTTGTTATTGATGGAAGACCCTTCCTTGCAACTGCTGGTGTTGTTATTGATGTGCAAAATGACAAACTATCATTAAAAATTAGCGAGGACAAAATAGAGTTTGACCTATCCCACAACTATGAAAAGGCCAGTTGGAGAAGTAAATTGTGAAGATTATGACTTTATTGAAGAAGTTGTACAAGAGGTTTCAACTGTGACACATGTACAAGAGTCAGACCAGACCTTGGAAAATTGTGAAGACCATCGGCCATCGGTAGTCCAGGTGGATCACCAATTATTAAACGTGGAGGATAAAAAAAACTTGGGTTGTGAAACCAGTTATCAGTCACACCCATTGAAATTGATTGTCGCAACCCTGAAGGCTCTATATGAAGAGAACCATATACATTGGCTGCAACAACCCGAACTCAACCCACACCTCAAGTTGAGTTAAAGCCTCTCCCATCGTCATTGAAGTATGAGTTCCTCGGACCAGACTCCACCTGCCCCATTATTGTCAGCTCAACCCTTTCTAAAGACCAACTCACCCAATGGGTGGAAGTGGTGAGAACTCACAAGAAGGCTATCGGGTACTCAATCGATGATATCGAAGGCATCAGGTCATCAATCTATATGCATAAAGACCCGCCGAAAGAGAATTACAATCCATCCATAGAGGGATAGAGGAGACTCAACCCGAACCTTAAGGAGGTGGTAAAGAAAGAAATGTTAAAACTACTCAATGTTAGATTGATATTTCCAATTTTTTATAGTAAGTGGGTCAGTACAATTCAAGTAGTTCCAAAGAAGGGAGGAACAATTGTCATTGAGAATGAGAAAAGAGAATTTACACCTAGTCGAGTAACTACGGGATGGAGAATGTGTGTCAACTACAGGTAGTTAAACAAGTCGACAAGAAAATATCACTTTACATTGTCATTCATTGATCAAATGCTGGAACGATTAGCCAAACACAAGTATTACTACTATTTGGATGGATATTTAGGATTTTGACATATACCGATCTACTCTGTAAATCAAGAGAAAAAAAAATTTACTTACTCGTATGAGACATTTGATTATAGACGCATCCCTTTGGTTTGTGCAATGCACTATCGACTTTTCAGAGGTGTATGATGTCAATTTTCTCAAATTTCATTGAAGACATAATGGAAGCATTTATGGATGACTTCTTGGTGTATGGATCATCCTTTGAAGATTGTTTGAACAACTTGAAGCGAGTCCTAAAAAGGTGTGAAGAAGTCAACCTAGTGTTGAATTGGGAGAAATGCCATTTTATGGTGACCCAAGGAGTGGTTCTAGGACATATCGTCTCGAGTGAAGGAATTGAAGTTGACAAAGCCAAAGTAGAGGTGATTGAGAAGCTACCACCGCTAGTGAATGTAAACAAAATTAAAGTTTCCTTGGCGACACCAGTTTCTATCCAAGATTTATAAGATATTTTTCGAAATTGCTAAGCCTATGATAGATATACTGTACAAGGAAGTTGATTTCATTTTTTATACTCACCACATGGATACCTTCAATAAGATAAAAAATAGTGCTTATCTCTGCTCCCATTCTACAAATACCCTATTGGAATCTTCCCTTCGAGATAATGTGTGTTGCTAATGACCATGCAGTTGGAGTTGTACTAGGACAGAAAAAGGATAAGTGCATACTATGCTAGTAGAACCTTAGATTCAACGCAACAAAATTATACCACCACTTAGTGTATGCAATCGACAAGTTCAAAGACTTACTTGGTAGGATCCAAAGTGATAGTATACATGGACCACATGACTGTGAAACACCTGATGTAGACGGACTCCAAGCCTCGGTTAATAAGATGGGTTTGCTACTTCAAGAATATTATCTAGAGATTCGAGACAAGAAGGGAGCAGAAAACTTGGTGGCCGATCATCTATCAAGACTGACAAAGCCATCAATAAAACCTTTCTACCCATTAATGAAGACTTTACCGATGTTTTCCTCTTCGCCATCATCAATAGAAATATACCATGGTACACCGGTATAGCAAACTTTTAAGCTTTTATACCTTCCACCAAAGATATTTCGACATGGAAAGAAGAAGCTATTCAATGAACTAAAACACTATTATTGAGACATTTCGATGCTATTCAAGAGATGTTCTGATGGACCATTCAGAAGATCTGTACTAGAATATGAAGCTTACAAAGAAATGTCACAACTCAGCATATTGAGGACATGGTTCGGAGAACATCCACCAAGATATTGCAAGTTGGCTACTACTTGCCTACTATGTTCAAGGATGTAAATGCTTATGTTCGAAGTTGTGACAATTATAATAGAATAGAAAACATTTCTAGGAGAAACGAGATGCTACAAAGTGGAATTTTGAAGTCAAGCTCTTCGATATGTGGGAAATCGACTACATGGGACTGTCCCAACATCTAGGAGATTCAGATACATATTAGTGATTGTTGATTACATATCAAAATGGATAGCAAACCCGACAATCAATTGTGATTCAACCTAGTTCGAAAGCTTTTTGGAAAGATAATTCTTCCATGATTTGGAATACCCAAGACTGTCGTTAGTGATGGAGGGAAACACATTGCAAACAAACATATTGAGAACATGCTTAGGAAATATGGGATTCACCAATAGTGTCAATGGCTTATCATCCCCAAGAGCAACCAAGTCAAGGTCTCAAACAGGCAAATGAAGACAATATTGAAGAAGATCATTTCAAAATTCCGAAAGGACTGGTCATCAAGCCCTATGGGCGTGCAGGACAGCTTATAAGACACCCTTCAGAATCACACCTTACCAACTCGTATACGAAGTCATGCTACATACCTGTTGAAATGGAATACAAGACGTATTGGGCCATCAAGCTACTGAACTTAGACATGATACTGGCCAGAGATAACCGGAACATACAACTAGCTGAGCTTAAAGAACTATGGTTGAAAGCTTAAGAGAATTCCATGATTTATAAAGAGAGGATGAAGTCTTGGCATGACAAGAAAATTGTGAGTAAATAAATTGAAGTTCGTAGCCAATTACTTCTCTTCAACTCAAGGATAAGACTTTTCCCTGGCAAACTCAAGTCAAGGTGGACAGGCCCATTCATCGTTCATAAAATGTTTGATAATGGAGCAGTGGAGCTAATATCTGAAAAGGGACAGATTTTCAAAGTGAATGGCCAACGATTAAATTATATCAACCTGGTATGGAGGCTCTGAGAGAAGAATCAGTCGACTTATGCCCAATTGAAGGACAAACAACTTGAAGCAATGCATGGTCTAGTCAAGGACAATAAACAATGATACTTACTAGGAGGCAAACCAGACTAACTACCTAATGAACTTTTCTTTTTCACAGTTTTATTTTGATTTCAGGTCATCTCAGATATAGAGTTGTGACTCAGATGATGCAAGGATGTCACTAGTGGGAATTGTCTTGACGCTGAGCGCGAAATTCTAATTTTCCCGCCACTCACAATTCCAGCTATTACTAAAGGAAACTGCCTCGGGACTTTCTCTCTCCACATGTCACTTCGGACACAATTTATTTCCATTAGTTGTGCTCTAAAATTTCACCGCCATTACACCTCTGCAAGAAACGAACACCCGCCAGTAATGGTGGCTACGAGAGGCTAAGAAACAGGGAAGACGTGGAGACCAAAGCCTAGGGGAAGCAAGGAACGTCAGCCGCCGACCCGCTCATTGTCGACACCGAGCAACCTCCTGCAACGCTTCTAGAGCCGCCACCTCCACTCGTTATCGAGGTTAGACCACCAAAGACGGTCCACCCGGCCGCCTCACCAAAGAAAAATGACGATGACAAAGAAGACAGTTGAACAACAACCCACGAAAACTACTCAACCTACATGACGTCGGTGACTACCAAAGGACCAGCGCCAACCACTCATAAGCTCACGCTGACTACTCGAGAAGTGCCAATGTCGCCTAGATAGACAACAACGACGAAGAAGAAGCTTATCCCGAATAAAGTGATCGGAGTAACGACAGCTAAGGCCAAGATCTTAAGTTTGGAGAAATGCCGCCCTCCTTCGACGAACCCTGAGTCGACGACCACCAAGGCGCCACCTCCCACAGAACCTACATCAGCTTCCACCTTCCACCCGTACTTTGGCTACAAAAAAAATGGCAAAACCCATAGAAGCGCCAGCAGCCAAGGAGAAGAAATCAAAGAAGAAAACCCCACCAAGGAGGGAAATAGTCACCGAGCCGTCATCCACCATAGAGTCCGAAGATGAGGAACCTATAGCTATTAGAGCACAAAAGAAACAAAAGTAGGCCAAGCAAGCCTCGTAACCTGGTGCTACAGAATGACCGAAAGTACCTACAGAACCACCTGTTCCTACCCAGAAACCGAAGAAACCAATCTTGCAACTCCCTTTGAAGCTGAAGGTTGCACCATCACAGCCTAAAGAAAAGAAGTGTTCACAGTCCCCTCCCGAAGAAGAATTAGAGGACGAGGACCTCCATCCTCTGATTATGAAACAAAGAAAGCGCAGCAAGGTTGTGACGCAACTAGAACCTAAAGTGACATAGACTATACAAACCCAATCATATGAGGAAGCACCTATGGCAGATCAAGCACCAGCCGCCTATGGACTAGTACAACCAACTGCTGTGGAAGAACCAATGTTTTTCACACCTCCACAACAAGAAGAAAATCAGCACCAAGAAACACCATCACACCTAGAAGAGCCAATAGTCACACTCCTACGGATGAAAGAGGCGACCAAGGCAAAAGATGGCAAGCCTGAGCCAAAGGTTGAACCGAGACCTCCGACACCATCAGAAGAATATTAGCAATCAATTGAAGTCCCAGACTTAGAAGACCAAGAGGAGCATATCCATCGACCAGTGTAGATTAAATTCAGAGATGAGCAATAAAAGACGTTGTGTGAAAAGTTAAAGGCTAGGGAAATCTTTGCTACGCGATACCTCGACACTAAATCTCTGGCGACACTGGGTTTACGTGAAGACCTAGAGAAGCAAATAAAGAAAATGGACATCGACAGGTTTTCCTGAACTCCTAGCCTACTATGACTACGTTGATGTCGAGTTTCTTAGTTCCTTTGAAGTAAAGGACATAGAAGAAGAAATAAGCCTTTGATTCTAGCTATTCAACACATAGTTGTATTTGAACTTTGATGACTTATGCAGTGTCTATGATTTCCCATAGAAGACTGTGTAGAGAAAGAACACAAGATACAAAGCTGCCAAAGTTTGGAAATGGGTGATAGGGAAGAACAAATTAGTTATCCGTCAACCCAAGTCTTCCTCACACCAGAATCATACGACAAGGTACTTCTAGAAGATCCTTGCCGATTCTCTCTTGGTCGATATAACACAGAAGCCAACATAAGAGAAGCCAAATTGTAACTGATATGATGGCTACTAAAAGGTAAAAGAGTAAACATTAGATACATGTTTTTTGAGTACATCTCTCGGCTCGCCCATACAAGAAAGAACCCATAGTGGTTGGCGGCTTGTTTACCCCGATAGCGAAGAAATGCATGCTAGATTTGTCTTAACAGCAAATGAATAAGGTGATGACTAAGATGGACCTGTCAATCATGCCGAGTATGAAAATAATTGCCACAAGGAACAACACCTACATTCTAGTTATAAAGGGAATGAGACATCTATGGAGTTGCCAAATCCAGACCTCATGAATATTGGTTACGACAAGAATTGGACCCTTTTCACCCATGAATGTAGTGCACGCCATACCATAGTAGTTGTAGCCATCATGAAGAAAACCCACACCTCTATTCTAGGCACCAACGATGATGAGCAATCCACAAGTATCTTAGTTGGTCTATTATGGAGCAAAGCAAGCAAACTGTCCTTCTGGAGATCATCATCATCCATAATAGGGACTTGAAGGAGGAGATACACCAGTTTCTTGAAGAACTGTTGGAGAAACTAGCCAAGCAAAATGAAGAACTAGGTCTTGAGACAAAACAGAGCTTCAGAGACAAGTCCTCCTCATCATGAACAACACTCTCTCGGCTTCGTTTAAACACTAAGGGCGGTGTTGGGGTTCAGTCCGGAGAGGACATGGTATGATCACCCTTTCTCCACATGATGTTTTCATACATTGTAATTTTGTCGTGCATTTAGTTAGCCTATTCATGATCTTGCCTGTTTGCGTTTTATTTTTCCATTACAGCCCTTATCACTCTTTCGTTGTCATAACCCAACTTATTGAGATTTTGATTTTGTTACTGTATTTGTCACACCCGTAATCCTCTTGTACTTGTATGCGTACAACCTCAATACTTGTCTTGTTTATCTTCAACTTATTAGTTAAGGCAGGATGAAAGTTCGAGCCATGTGATAGTTTTAGGCCTTGTTGTTGAACACGACATTTCGACATACAAATGACTTGACTACCCATACTTAGAAATCAAAGCTTTGCAAGAACCTGCTACATATCAAAACCCCTCCTCAGAATTAGCAATTCTGAATCAATTTATACCTATCCAACCGACCCCCATAAGAGCATAATTTGAAAATTTCGTTGTCCACTTCCCTAATCTGTAGGAGTATTTTTATATTTTCTCAAATAACTACTCCTCTGACCTTCCACTTGGAAAGGTCAAGAGCATGCCACTTTGGCATTCTAGACACCTACTCGATATTCTAGGAAGAAAGAGGTGGACAATGCCACGGAGAATGATCCTTCTCACCTCCAATAACTACTCCTCTAACCTTCCACTTCGAAAAGTCATGAGTATGCCTTTTTTCGGCACTCTTAGCATCCTCATCGAGTATTCCAGGAAGAAAACATGGGGATATGCTAAGGGAGACATCTCTTTCTGCTTTCACACCCATGTAGATGAAAAAAAGGGAGAGAAAGGAAAATTGTGATATGTATGCTCTAGGACATCTCTAGAAAAAGGGAGGTTGACAAGATTTCTAGTAGAGAGGAACTCCAAGCCCTAGTGGGAGCTCGTGACATCTAGACAACAAGGTTGTGATCCTCTATCGCATTTAGCCTAAGTTTTAGTGGTTAATGAGGAAGGTATTACCAAGTCAAGTCGGTGTTAGTTGTAGTGTACCCACAAGAGAAACTCATTTTATGTATATGTGGATCGTCCCTTATGATGTGGTCTTCACATTTGAAAAATCAAAAGCCTTAATCTGAATTCATTTGCTTGACAACAAGCAAAGGTTCAAGTATGAAGAGATTTGTTGTGACACATCAAGTGCATGTTATTGAACCTTCATAGTTGTAATTAACATCATTTTTGCGCCTTCTTTTGAACCCAACCCTCTACTTTTGGCACATTTTCCACTTTTTAGTAAACACACCCCTATCATATTCAAAATTGGCATTTTATGCATTTAGAACCAACTTATGCTGCTTTGTGTTATTATTTCAGGGCATTTGAAGAAAAAAAAGGAGTCTTCACACCCTCACATGTAGAGGCGTCACAACCCAGCATATCGAACAACTAGATGTCAAAACCAAAAAGGTGGGAGAATTAGGATAGCTCATGATTGGTTAGAGAGAATTAGAAAGAATAATTTTGTGTTGGATAGAAGGGGACACGTGAGAGCATGAAGCAGAGAGGATAAAAGAGCCAATGAAAGAAGGCAGCGGCATCTTCCGAATCAATGGGGGCATTCCATTCGTCTCATTCGGATAGAACGGAGGAGGAACACCATTGGAGACGAGAAAGTTGCAGAGAGCATGCGATGAGCATTTTTGAATTCTTCACTTTCATTCTGATTATTATGATATGTAACTGAATAGGATAATTCTGAAGTTAGTATTAGGGGATAATGTATATGATCGCATTTTGGTTTTGATATTTTGGGACTATTTTGAATTTTATTTATGAACCTATTTGATATGTTGTCATTTCATGAACTTATCTAACCCGTGAAGAGTTTTCTCGTTTGATTGTAATCAGATTTGAACTGACCAATTGTTTTTTATTATATTTATTGGTTTGCACTTGAATCCATCGGGCCTTGACTGAGCGACATTCATGGGTTCAAGTGTTCACGTTTTATGATATCGTTGTTTGTATTTTGAGTTTCTATTCGCCTTCAGATGTTCTTACACCTTAGTAATAGTGAGGAACTTATATGCTTTTCTTAAGGCTTAGAATAACTGGAAGATGTCCCGTCTACTTTTATTCACATATGATCTGGTAGTGAGCTCCATCTTCGTTTTTGCATACCTGTGATGCATTGGTTGTATGTCGAGAGTCCCTCGACCAAGAGTAGCTGCTAGATGCATCTTTGGTTGGTTGGAGGCTTTCCTCTCTCTCTCTCTCTCTCTCTCTCTCTCTCTCTCTCTCTCTCTCTCTCTCTCTCCGATGCCAATAAGCTAGGAGATGGTGATTAAGGCCCTTAAAAAGGTATCCCTGATTCTTCTCTTCATCAAGATCGGATATAGTATATATAACCCCATTTGATAATGAAGAATCGATCCAACATCCCCGAAATATACTAACTCTAGAGTTTCTCATATGATTGCTGCATTGCCGACTTTTCTTAGTTGTGATCAATTTTACTTCACTTCTGAAATCTTTTAAAAATATAAAAATTAGTTAATCTACATTTTAGTTTCCTTTTAGACTTCTTATATCATTCCCTTAAGATCAGTTAATTAGGTTAGATTAGAGTGATTTTATTTCTATAATTGCATTAGCTTCCCTGTAGATTCGATACCTAAAGTACTACCATCGATTGTGTGCATTTGCAGCATCATTATGTTGTCTAAGGTTTAAAACCAATTGTCTATTGTTATTCACTATCCTACATATTCACTAAGGTTTAAAAGATGCCTCAAGTGATATTGTTTAATGTCACATATGCGCGATCACTCTTTATTTGTAACTTGGGAGCATCATGATTCTCTCCTTTCATTGTCCAAGTAATTTTCCTTTATAATATGAGTGAAGCATATCTACAAAAATATGATTTATTCTTGTTTGGGTCCAACAAAATTAGTTTTGGTTCCTTTTGGAACCCACATCATTTTCATGTCTTCATTGATAAATTCTCTAATATTGCACCCAAACGCATAATGACCATGAGCACTACAATAATGACAAGTACTAGATGGTATTAAGAAGTGATCACGATCATATTTTAATTTCAAGGTATAATGGTGAGAGACATTTAGTTTAAAGGATTACTTATAACATATCTAATTTTTCAAGAATTATCATGAGAGGATTTAAAAGACTTTCAAATTATTTTTCTTTTTAAAAAATTGCTTTTGTCGATTTTGGTTGTGTTCTAACTTGTGCAACTTTTTTCTTTATATAAGAAGGTTTTTTCGCACTAACATTGCATTTCAAAGATTATCACTACTAGGTTGATCATTCAAAGATTTTCTAATAAAAATATTTTCCTTTTCCAAATCATCATTCAACCTAATCAACTTTGAATTTTCAATTTTTAAACATTCAAGCATGAATATAGATACGAGAATCAATTTTCTTTCTCAAATTTTCATTATCTTCTAGGCATGGATCTTTTCTCTTTCTTTAATAGTTCAAAATCATTTTTCATTGTATGAAACTCATCAATCAAAATTTCATTTTTCTTTCTAAGAGAAATATTGATAAGTGAATGAAATGAACGTAAATTGACTCCTTTTGTTATTAAAGTTTAGTTTATTTAGATATTATTTATGTCCAATATTGAGAGATCTACACAATGTTGTATTTGTTTCGACAGGAGACGACAAGCACACCAAAACGGGAAAATATCAAGTTTTTAGAGAAAATACGGTCGCCCCGGCTTTCAGAATACGGTCGTACATGTAGGATCTGGATGGCACCAAGAG
>LTAE01007109.1:3428-23646 GCA_001647135.1 Pontederia paniculata
GGTTAATACGAGCCGAGCCAAGCTATGTAAACGCTTAAATAGGTTAGACTTGTTTAAAAAGTTTAATAAACGAGTTAGGCCAAAGGTCTATAATAGACTTACAAATTAAGTTTGACCTAACTTGTTTATTAAATTTAAGAAGTTTGCCCTAGCTTTAGCTTATTAAACAATATTTATTATCCAATAAATATATATTAAATTATATTTATAATAAAAAAGAAAATATTGTACACTTTAGCATTGTACATATCTAACACACTAAAATTAATAATAATTTCGAATAAAAGTGATTTATTGTACCTTTCGACATTATATTTAATTTTTTGAATCAAAAATATTAATAACTGTGGCTCATACGCTAAATATTTTTTAAGATTTATAATATATATTAATTATATAAGTTGACATTATAAGATAATAAGTTAGGTCTAATATAGATGAGCCAAGCCTGTTTAAATAGAAATGTCAAATCTTAATTTTGATATTGACTTATTTATTTAAAAAGGCGAGCCGAACAAGACCCAAAATAGATCAAGTCATGAGTCGCTCACTAATGATCTGACTTATTTCCAGCTCTATGTGTGTGTATTACGAAATAATATTTAATCTTCTAATATAATAAAGATTTGAGTAATATTTAAAAAATAGATATATTAAAAATTATAACATAGCAAATATGTCGACGATAATGATGAGAAAATAAAGAGAAATAATTATATCTATAACTGAAAAGTTGTAGTAAAAATAAATAAGTTGAACACAAGAAAAATAATATATTAAAAATTGTAAATGTAACTAATGAGAAATTTTTTAGGAAGGAAATGAAGAACTCAATATAAATTGAAAAGCTAAAAACAAAATAAACTAAAAAAATCAGTGGGATAAATATATTTTTTTAAAACTGGATTATAATAATATAAGACACTATGATGATTAGAGGAAATTAAGAATAATAAATTTGGTTAGATGAAATATTAATTCAGCATTAAAATAAACTTTCATTAATTAAAGTGAAAAAAAGTAAAATATAATACTAGCGATTCGAAGGTGAGAACCATTTGATGATTGGAAAATTGAGAATTACTAAATTTATCGTATTAAATGTGGAAAAGAAGTAAATTATAGACCAATGATTTGAACGTGAGGAAATAAAAAGAAATTAAAGTGTGCATCGATGTTTGAACTCGAGACGGATGTGAACACACCAAAGACAACTTATCAAATATTAATATGGGAGGGTGTGATCATACTAACACTAATGTATCGAATTTAATCAGAATTTTGAAATTAAACATGCTTAGATGAGAGTAGTACTAAAATAAGTGACGTATTGCACCCTCTTTTAATATTTTTGGGCCTATGCCCTATTTGATTATCCAAAAAGTATCAATATGGGAAAACTACGGAAAAAATAAAATCATTTTTTACAAATGAGTCGTGATTCTTATTATTTTTTTAAAAAAATAAAGATACTTTATTAAGTAAAAAATATCATGTTATATATTCTTTTAATCGTAGAATATTATTGTCCTAATTTACGGTGTAACATGGTGCTCTCTTATTTTTTCAAATAAAATTATTATTAAGTTTTGGTGTTTAGACTTATACACGAAGAAAGTTATACACCAATGTGATCACGTGATGTTCACTACCTATAACAAGAAACATGTATCATCCAATGCGAAGTTTGAATCTTTTATATTATAAATTTATTATTATTGTGATAATTGACACATGTAATCTTAAATTTCCTTTTGGAAAAGATATTATATTTTCGATTATTTTAAAGATATGATATTGATTACTAATAACGTCAATTAAGAGAAATTTCGATACGATTATATTCCACAAATTAAATTATTATTATTATTATTGAAATTTTATGATTTCGTGTACTGAATCATTATTTTTTTGGTAAAAAAGGTTATCATGAATTGGAATTACCACAACTGTACGGCATCCCGACTATCCAACTAATCCGCATATTCATCATGTTTTCCAAAACATAAATATTGATTAGTGCAAGAACTTTCTGGAATCACAGTGAATATTAAGGTTTCCTAATAAATCTCCCATTTAGGGCTTCCTCCATGTTCATCCATCATCAATATATGAATGAACACAATTAATACAGAGAATAATAAAAAAATCAAGATAAAATAAATGTAAATGGTTAAAAGATACCGTGAATAGTAAATAAAAAAAAAAGACGAAGTAAAGACTAAAGAGTTAATGAAAAAAAATAAATAATAATAGAGCAAAAAAGTAAGAAAAAAACGCATCTTTCTCTTTATCCTCTTGTTTCTTCCACTGTTTCTTAGTGGCAGGAAGGAGATTGGCACAGGACTCGGCCAAAACGCTGGCGCTCTTGGAGAAGGCAATGATGTCGGGGAGAATGCAGGAGGCGTCGGCCACGGAACCGGCGACGGCGGTCGAGGAGGTCTGCTTCCCCGACGACCTCCTCATCCTCGATTTCTCTTCCGACACCAACTGCCCGCCGGCCATGACCGCCGTAGGTCGTCAAGCACTCCTCTTCGAGGAACTCCTCGACCCGTCCGTCGACAGTTTTGTGGTGGGTTATATAGAAAAATAAATCTCTTTTTTTCAAGGAAAGCTCCCATTTTTGTATTCTTTGGGTTGGTGACAGGGGTTGACAGAGGAGGGCATCGGCGGAGGAGACAAGGAGGAAGAGCTCGAGTGGCTCTCCAACAAAGACGCGTTCCCGACGCTGGAGACCTCGTTCGAGATACCCTCGCACTCGCGGAGCAGCAGCGGCAGCGCCGCCGCGACGGTGGAAGGACGGAGCCCTGTCTCCGTCCTTGTGGCGGCGGCGGCCCCGTCGTTCCCGGTGCCGGTGCGGCCTCGCAGCAAGCGGTGCCGGCGTAAGGGGAGATTGCTGACCGGACTATCGCCCGTGACGGTGCGGCTCACGCCGGCGGCTAAGAGGGCAGAACGCCCCAGTGGCGCGCGGGACCGGAGGGGCCGAAGACGCTGTGCAACGCGTGCGGGGTGCGGTTCAAGTCCGGCCGGCTCGTGCCGGAGTACCGGCCGGCGAGCAGCCCGACCTTCTCGCCGGCCATCCACTCGAACTCACACCGTCGGATTCTGGAGATGCGCCGTCGCAAGGCCGGTATCGGACGAAGGAGCGTCCGGGCGACACCGCCCCGTCCCTTCACGTCGCCGGCGATGTAAACATTCCGCCGCCACCAAACCCTTGGTGGTGGCTTCCTTTTTTTTCCTTTTTTTAATTATTAGGAAAAAAACTCGATTTTTGGAAGCTCCATTGTCTCCTTTAGAAATTAGTTTTTTCCCCTTCTTTTATTAATTTTGGGAAGGAAAAATAGTAAAATTAACATTTAGCTTAGTTTGATATTTTTCTTATTTAGAATTTTTAGGAAGATATATATTTTTAATGAAATATCTTTAGATAGGACAGTCATTTTTACCTTAATAACCTGTTATTTATTATTTAATTCCTTTGCCATTATATTACTCTATCGTAATTAATGCCATTATTATATGATTTTGAAATAATAAATAGGGGTTGATGACTAGATTCATTTTATTGTAATTTTCATAAATGACATGTGATTGATGCTTTTGGATTCACGACTTTTGGCATTAACCCACCACCACCACCACATGATATCATTCTATGTATGCACATCACGTGGATGGACGGTGATTGATGGCTAGAGTCACAAAGGCCCAAAGGTGGCCACTGAGACATGATTTGAGGTTGGAAGAAGGTAATTAAAGATGTGTGACCACACTATTTCAAATTTTAATCATCTTTTTAGGATCAAAACTTGTCACTGAAAAATAATAACAATGTTGATTTGATGAAGACAACTCTTGGTTTTGGTTTCATTGGTGTTGGATACCTACTATAGTACCTCTGAGCTGGATGCATTATTTATGGCATGCTATTTATTGTGGCAAGAAAAGTCTGTGCACAGTGCATTTTTCTTCTGTTTGAAGACATTGGCATTGCAAAGCCATCAGGAAGAAAGCAAGGGGGACACTCCACCATTGGTGTCCCCTGTGTGTGTGTGTGCTTTTTTTAAAACAGTTCCCATGTGTTCATTGTGTGTGAAATCTTCCAACTCCTGGTATCAGCATGTAAATAGTAGACTACTCAGTTTATTCTTGACAGATTTTGGAAACCTTGTCTGAAATTTAAGTTCAGATATCTCACAGGAAACTCCCCTGGTCACTTGGCTTGAGTTTGGAATTGATTTTGATCTCCAAAAGTGCAGTATTCTGTTCATAGATCCCTTTTATGACAAACAATGAGTTAGTTTGTCACTTTTGTATTCTTGAAATATGCATAAAATAACAAGTCAAGTAGTCTGCACATTTCAGTATGACCCTAATGTACAGTTGTTGGTGAAAGAAATGCTAATATACAAGTGCCCTTTATTTTATGTCTAGATGCCATTTCCCTTTATGATGACTGGTCCAGGCGCTAAGTGAGATAAACAAAAGTGGGACACTCGGAGACTACTTGTTAACAGGTGCCATTTTGTTCTTTTGCAATTCTGGTCTAACTCAGCTTTTCATCTCCTTAAATCGTTATTTGTTTTGTTGTAAATCCTGATGTATAAAAGGTTACTACAAACTAATTCAATTCAAGTAAAGACTTAAAACATTTTTTTAATAGCGGGACCAATATTAAATTCGTTAGCCAATTGAATCGATCAATTATTGTTACGGGCATTGAAGTGATCAATGACTTTATTGTTTTTATTTAATTTTGATTTTTTTAAAATTTATATTCAATTTGCTAAGTTATGATAAATTACTCCTGCTTAGGCAGAACCGGTCACTGATGGGTTTTATTTGTTTATTTTGAATCATCCAAAGAGCATGCGGTTATCCTGCTAGTTCTTCATCACTGCTTGATGCAAGTCAGGTGGTGATATTTTTTTTATGCCTCCTCTTTGTATTCACGTTGAGCTAATCAAATGGCTTTCAATTCATCCTCTAGTGGAAACTCTTTTTTTATATTGTCAATTATACTAGCACTAGAATTCTGCATATTTCAATTTAATGGTTAATGTTCCTTTTTATGAAAATCATAATCCAGTTGTTACCTATATTTTTTTTATATGGTACATGTTACAACCTCTCACACCTCTGGAGAAGTCATCCATCCCTTTTTGGATCTCTTTGCCTAGTTTAAGAGGGACCCGATCCTCGAAACATAATATTAGAATTTATTTCCATGTTTTTTCTTTCATCGAAAGTCAATATTTTCTCAATCCTCTAAGTTGTTTTTTTCTCAATATCTATAAAAAATTCATGTCTCTTCTGAATTTTTATATATTTTTTCTCTATTCTTTTATAGAAAATTGATATGTGAGCATTCAACATTCTAAATTTGATACACGACATTTGGAATGTCAAATAAATAGTTATTAGGTCTCTACTTCATTACCTATTAATATTATTTAATAGACAAAAATTATTATTTATTAAATTATCAGTAATATACATGATTCTATTTACTATATATAAATCACGTGACAATTTAGATTATCATATTTATTGATAAAAAATATTAAGTAATGTACATCATTTTACTAAAATATCTTAAAATTTTTATATTAAATTAAAACTTATAAACTTAAATCATAAATTTAAAAATTAATATATTAAGTAATTAATACCCTTAAAATAAAATAATAATAATAATAAAATATTATAATAATATCAATAATAATTAATAGAAAAGTTTAGTAATTAGTGCTATATTTTGACATATATAATAACTATTATATAAAATATTATTTAAATAATATTTGTTATTGGTATTAATTTATTATCGTAGTATATTATTATTATTATTATCATTTTATTGTTATTATTATATAGTATATTTTATTTGTGTTATGTTTTATTTATGGATGATTTTAAAAAGAAGAATACGAAAATTATATATAAGTAAGATTATGATTTATGTGGTAATATGGATAAACATCATTCTCTTAGATAATTTAGATTATCATTAAGCAATTTAGATTATCTATAAATTAAAATAAATAAATAGGATAATCTTATGAACCTAAAAAATTTTAAATTTAGATTACTTACGATCTACACAAATTATCAGTAAAAAAAATACCTCCTTAATTCAATTAATCATTTGATGACGGAAGACTTTACTTTTTTTAATCACATATGTTAGAATTTGATTTGTATTTTCCTTATTATTTTTCAAAAGTAATTATTCCTTCCTATTATTATTATAAAATTATTAATGTCACCTGGGAATGAAAAGGATCCGTGATTGCTGACTCAGGATGACTGGAGGAATAGGAGTCGCTGTCCGGTCCATGGTACAACACACAACAAATATAAGATGACATAGAGGAACTTTTAAATCTGGGCACGGATAAGTATGAAAGTTAGAATTTTAACGAAATAGAAATCTAATTCGAGATCACTATGTAACTAAGAGTTCCTCACCACTAGTAGAAAATATATTTTCTAATTCTTATCAAAAAAAGACTTGTTCAGTAAAATTTATTTTCTAATTCGAAAATAGAAGAAAAAAGTTGTGGAACATCTAAACATTCAAAATTATTAATAATTTGATAGAAAATAAAAAT
Source organism: Pontederia paniculata (assembly GCA_001647135.1). NCBI lineage: Eukaryota > Viridiplantae > Streptophyta > Magnoliopsida > Commelinales > Pontederiaceae > Pontederia > Pontederia paniculata. The sequence goes on from LTAE01007109.1 coordinate 10,043, forward strand.
AATGAATAGTGATGGACAATAATGAAGAATAACACCTAATTTTATAAACAAAAATAGTTATATTTTTTCCTTTTTTTTAAAAAAATGGTGCGTGTACATTGATTACAGTTGCTGCTATTTTTTTTAGAAAAAATATCACTTTTGCAAAAGAAATCATATTAACTCATTTAAAGTTATTATTAATAATTTTGGTATATGCCAACCAAAAATGCACAATACTTTTCCTTTTCCGTATTTTCTATCTATACCAAAAAGGCTCTTGATAATGTTGGATTAATTGCCACTTTTTATCGTTGTAATTATTTTGTGATAATCTCATTAAGAAAATAATATCTCGATAAATCCACAAAAGTAAAATCTTAACCGGACAATCACAGGCTGAAGATTTTGAAGTGCAAATGCATGTAACTGAATATTGAGGGAAAATATCGAAGTAAAGCTTTCTTTCATAGAAGGAAAATAAGATATTTGCCAGTTACATATCTAGTTTCCTTTTGTTATTGGTTTTATTTCGTTTATTTCCTCAGTACTTATCGTTTCATTTTGTTATTGGCAAGACTCATTGATTATGATTATATAAATAGTTACTTACCATTTGCTTTGATTTTGTATATTGAATCAATGTTTGCCAACTATGTATAAAATATCTTATCGAATTGGGAAGTTTGATTTTAAATTTAAATTTCATGAACTTATGGTGAAATTCTTTTCGTTTACTTTTGTCAAAGACACAAATCTATGTTGATGGAAAGACACCTAAACACTTCCCTTCTCCGATGACTATAGATTACTTGCAAATTGCAATCACTCACCTGTAGCAATTAAATGGAAAAAATGGAGGTGCTCCCTACTTAAATAGGGAGCACCGTGCTCCCTACATTTTTAACCGTAGGATGTGAGATCTATGGTGACTTGATTTAAGAGAGAGAAAAAAGTAGGAGAGAGAAGATTTAATATCCACCGTAGATCTAACATTCTACGGTTAAAAATGTAGAGAGCATGATGCTCCCTATTTAAGTAGGGAGCACCTACATTGAACCCTTGCCTTTGCCACAATAAAATATTGAAGCAAACTTTTACACATTCGTTCATGAACATCATGGATTCAAAGATTGTGACTATGATTTTCATTATTTTTAACTTTACGTTATCATTTTTTTCTATGACTATTTATCAGTATCCAGAATTATTAACATTTAATTAATTCGATATTCAAATGGATGATGACAAAAATAAATCTTGATCAAATTGATGATTCTCAAAACTCGGACTCGGACTATTAATTTTTTGATCTCTCAACTTAAAAATACGAACTCACTAACTATATATGCTAATTAATTTTAATTAATTTCATGTTATATTTTATTTCATTATATAATTTCACCGCCGTTCCGGCCGAATCAATAATTGCATAATATGTCCAGATCATGTTATGAGTTATGGCTTCGTCATAAAGTGTCAAATTTGTATGTAGAGCTTTTAGGAAAATCTCACGAGAAAGGGGGAAAAATTATATGCAGCAAACACAAGACTTGTATGATTTGAAGTTAAAAATTCTTTCATTTAGCACCGTCTATGTTTCTTTATAAAAGATATTAAAACCCATATTACCGTAGACGTCAATAATTCAGCGTATAGTCTGAATTGTGCACTCTTGATTAAAATTCTCAAGGACAAAGAATTAAGAGCGTGATGGGCATAAGAATGAACGTGTTAACGCGGGCCTAATAAGTAGAAAATTAAATTAAAAATAAAGAAATAATGATGATCAAATTTAAATTTTTATTTTCTTTGAACGTGTTAACGTGGGCCTAATAAATAGAAAGTTAAATTTAAAATAAAAAATAATGATGATCAAATTTAAACTTCTAATTTCTTTGAACGTAAATTAATGCATGCAAAATATAAGGTGTGTGTGTGGCAAGAAGCGAAAAGCCCCCTTTATTCAAAAAAAGAGTGTCCCTAGAAGGAAGTTGCTCCATCTAGCCTCATTAGTTCAAAACTGGAATTGGCACAATATCGCGAGGTGGCCGCCTTCGCTCAGGGTAGACCACCGCCTCTCAAGCCTCTCCGATTGCGGCTCTTTTCACACCTCCGAATATCTAGTGTCAAATCATCGCTCGTGAGTTGCAGGGTGATGTGCTTATTTCGATTTAACGGTTTTTTCTGAACGCATAAAATACGCATTTTCTATGGAATCCCGAAACCAGCAGTCATCCCGATCTAGAATGATTCTTCCACGTCTAAAGCCGCATTAAACTCATCAATCTTAGCTGCCTCAGTTAGAGTTTGAGGTCTTTGCCTTATCTCCCCTAAGCGGAAGAAAATCTCTTCTAGAGGTTGTTTTGAGGCAGAACGCTTCGTTGTCAAGCGTTTCATGTGAGTGGCAAGAGAGTATTCTACCTAAAACGCTCACTTGCCAAACACATCCATAATCAAAGGAGTTTACATTAGATGCAAGGAGGTGGATTATTTGATTTCGACTTGCAAGTACTTTGACATTTTTTTGAGTTAAATAGAGGTCATGTACACTATATAAAATAGTAAATTAGACATGACACATCATTAAAATAATATTTATAATATATTATTTAAGATATTTATTAAAAATAATTGATAATAAAATAAACAATTAAAATTTAGTATTTTTAAACGTTTAAAAAATTAACATTTAAAATAATCATTAATATTTTGAAATTTATTTTCAGATATACTATTAAAATATTGTATTATTAATTAATATTTATTATGATACACTCATTCTACTATATGACTATTTTATTATTTATTATTATTTATTTAATTCTAAAATATTTGGTTAACTATTTATTTTATTATTATTATTCACAATAGTACAATAGTTAAAATAAAAAATAAGTGATTTAATTTAGGATCAAATGTATAATAATTTGGACTAATAAATAATTGCCTATTTTTTTTTACAATCTTATCTTCATTGATTAATTTAAATATTACATTTATCAAATATTTTTTAGGGATGAGCTCTCATTCAAATAGACCCGATCCAGATTTATTAGATCGATAATATTGAGTTATCAGTTCATTTTCGATCAAATTCGAAATTATCCTATTACTTATTGGATCAGATATATATTTAAAAATTTCAGACTTGATAACCCAGTACCCGATCTGATTAATCCAATTAAAATTAAATTTTAATATAATAACATGATCAAATGGTCCTAAGCATTTTATTTTTTACTAGTTTACAATCATTGGATCACATCTTATTGTAATTTATTGTGTGATGTTTGTTGAAGCATAATGAACTAAATGCTTTTAGTGTAATTATCTAATTAACATTAATATTTATATAAAAAACTTTAAAAAAAATCAAACCTAATGATCTGAATCGATCCAACCCAAAATGAATTGGATTGGGTTGAGTTGAGTCGACCACCTTAAAATTGAAAAATCTGATCAAACTTGACTCGTATAATTTATCATTGAGCCCGAAAATCCAATCCAAACCAATATCATCCTAATATTTTTTTATTAAAATTTAATAGTTAACTTATTATTAATTAATCATTAATTATTATTCATTATTAACTCTTCAAATTACTAGCAGATGCCAAATAGAATTAAAAAAGCAATAGGTGATCTCTTATTTTAGAGCGGCTACCACTGCATCGCTATATTAATCTCACATTCACATTTTTGTAAAATCAATGACATTTACTTCATCTCACTCATTATCAACTTCATTCACCATTTGGGCATTTCTTAATACGTCTAAATTATTCAGATGGGTCCGAACTCACTTGATTTATTACCCTTTGTTTTTTTCCCGAAATTTTACAGTATGAACTGAATGTTCTCTCTACTGTATGTATTGTATCACGATCCTCTGATTTTACCCATATATATTCTCTATATCTAGGCTCTAGTTCTAATTGAAGATGTGTTTAGAAAAATAACATTTTTAATAAACTATCCTTTGAAATTATATTATTTATTAATTTTTTATCCGAATAAAATGTTAGAGTTTCTTACTTTATCCTTTACTATTTTTTCCTATTTAAACATGAATTAAAATAACTCTTCTCAATCTTTTATTTTTTCAAATTTTCTCATTCATTTAATTTGTCCGTCGTTATTCTTTTGTCACTAGACATTCTAACGAAGCTTAAACAAAAAAAAATAATCAAGCACTCAAACAGCACCAGCCCTTTCGTTGCTTGCTAACTAAAATTCCTGGGTTGAATCATTGTTGACTATTTCCAAATAAGGTTAGCTTTTAGAGAAAATAATTCACATATGATCTTTTTTTTATCTTAATCGAAAAATTTGTCGAATAATTTAACTCCCATGCGGACGTCCTGCAAGTTCAATTCAGATATGAAATTTTCAGTAAGTTTGCTATAGAATAATGGATCACTGCTACAAAACCTTAATAGTAATACACATTATTTTCTATCTCAGATTGCTACGTTGACTGGCTGCTCCACAGTCCACTTCCAAAGTTTGCGGAGTAAGGTCAACAGACAAACAGATATTACAACAAAATGTCAAATGGATTCAGAGTGTTCTCTAAGCTCTCTCCCAAAGACACTTTGCATTTGTTTATACAAGTAAAAGTCAATTGGTGCCATGGTTGCTTGGATCTGCACCTTGACCTCGATCCTTTACGGGTGATCCGATCGAGCTGCACTTCTATTTCTTCTGACAAATTCAGCATTAGGAGTTTGCAGCATTTCCAGTTTCTTAGAAGGAGAGAAATTTATGATGGCGAATTTCTTGCATTTGTTTATTGCAGCCGTTCTGATAGCAAACACGTATCCTTTTGTTGCTGCTTCTGCCACGCATGCTCGCGATCATGCAGCCCAAGCGGGCACCTAATCAGCAAGATAGTGATGCTTTGTTGTAAAGAGTGTAATCTTTGAACCACTGCAACCAAGACAATGGCGTCGAGTGCTGCAAGAGCAGTAAAAGCTATCCACAGTACCGCTGCTCGCCACCGGTGATCGGAGCAACGCTGGCGCACATGACCATCAACAGCTTCGAAGAGGGTGGGCACGGCGGCGCCCTTCGGAGTGCGACGGCCAGTACCACAGCAACAGCAAGCCGGTCGTCGCGTTGTCCACCGGGTGGTATAACGGCGGCAGTCAGTACCACAAGTACATCCAGATCAAGGCCAGTGGCAGTGCTGGCTAAAGTCGTCGATGAGTGCTCGGTGAATGGCTGCGACAGGGACCACGACTCCCAGCCGCCCTGCGCTAACAACATCGTGGACGCGTCGCGCGCGGTGTGGGATGCTCTCCGGATCCCCAAGATGCAGATTGGTCATGGTCAGATGCATAAGATGGTCGCCAGCGGCCGCTTTGTATTCCTACTTGTATGTTATACTACGTACGTTGCCGAAGATGTGAAGAAATAAATCACTATGTTATTGTAAACATATTATACATGGAATATATTGTGACTGATTCGCCTTATAAATATCTAATATTACATGTGTTTAATTAACATATTAAAAAAGTTATGGCCCCTGAAATCTGTTTTTTTTTTCGGCTGGATACTAAATATCGACCAAGATTTTGTCATGTAGCTCAAATGCTTCAAGAATGAGGGATTCAATGATGATTCTCTTATAATATGACTGTTATGATTATTATGATGATAACTATTGAAGTTATCAATAGATTATTATGATCATGATGATCATCAATGAGTGATAAATGACGCATGTGGGGATGGACTTCCATAGTGGTGTGCGCCTATATATAGAGCTTCGAATTGGAGCTCTAGAACCATCGGTTGGGAGCCCCAAAATTGTTAATAATATTTTTATTTTACTACATTAGTATTAGAGCGAGGCCGCGACATCTCGATCGTCTTCTCCTGTTTCATCTTTGAACTGTATTGTTCTAGGCTTTCCACTCAGCACACCAACAACCGGATGATACAAGAGGCTTGCTTTGCTTCTTTGCAAATCCATTACAATGACCTCTTTCCACAAATCAGTTCAACTAGCCGTAGAGTAGGACATGGCTAGAAGTAGAAAGAAAAACGAAGTCTTCGAAATCGAAGGGATAGAAGAAGAAGCTCATGCGGTGCATCACCAACAGTGCCTTCGTCCTAATAAGAAGCAATTCAAGGGGCCAAACGGAAAACCTTCTCACGGAACCGGTTTCGCTTATGGGAAGTATGGTCAGAACAGAGGTTCGCAAAGAAAATGACCCAATAAGCTCGAATTTATTGGGGTCATCGAGTGCAATATTGCGATGACGGATATAGATGGATGGTAGATCAACTCTTGAGCGACCCGCCATATTGCAAAGACCAAGGATATGACTTGGTTGAATTCAAAAAGCTTAAAATGGGGGAACACATGATCTATGTGGGGAACAACACTTATCTGAATGCTGAAGGTGTTAGAAAATATAAGTTGAATATGGGGGACAACATAATGATGGTTCATGATTGTTGTATACACCAGGAATCCAGCGAAACCTCATATTTGTACCTGCTCTTTTAAAGAAGAGACTTGAAGTCCGCTTTTATGAAGACTATGTGACCATTGGGAAGAATGATAAAGTCATGATTATAGGAAAGTTTGTTCCTGAACATGACTTATTCTATCTCAATGTCATCAATGAATCAATGAAAATCTCTTCTGAGTATTCTATGTGTTATGCACGTGATTATGATCTATGACATGATATTAGATTAGGACACTCAAGAAATTTTAAGATGGAACAAATAATCAAAATGAACTTGGTACCTAACATAACAAGCGCAAGGATATTTCCTGTGAGCATTGTTTGACCGAAAAATGACTCGGAAAGAGTTTCCGAAAGAAATAAGGTCAAATGGATTGTTAGAGTTGTGGTCCTATGAATGTCAGTACACATAGAAGTAAAGAATATTTCATCACATTCAATGATGATTACTCAAGATTTACTTATGTCTATCTCTTGGAAAGGAAAGCCGAAGCCTTTGATATGTTTAAGAGATATAAAACAGAAGTAGAAAAAAATTGGGTAGACCAATTAAGTGCTTAAGGACTGATACAGGAGGGGAATACACCTTCCGAGAATTTGTGAGTTACTACATTCAGGAAGGGATAAGTAGGCAAACTACCACAGAATGGTGTGGCAGAAAGAAAAAATAAAACACTAATGAATGTAGTAAGATGTATGTTGTCACATTCTGATCTCCCCAAGAAATTTTGGGGTGAAGTAGTCTCGACCGTGAATTACATACAAAATAGAATTTCCAGCAAGTCTGTTGAATTAATGCCATTCGAAATTTGGAATGATAGAAAATCCGAGTTAGGCCACCTCCGAAAATGGGATGTAAAGTGCATGTATTGATTCCAAGTCAGTTCAGGGACAAGCTGGACTTCAAGATGATCATGTACAAGTTTATCGGGTACAATGAAACGTCCAAAGGGTATATGTTCTTCCACGAAGAAAATTATTTTATAGAGAGTCGAGATGCAACTTTCCTTGAGAATGAAAGGAGAGAACTGCATGGTGAAGAGGACACTGAGTCTTTAACTATTATCGGTGATAGTCACGACTCTGAAGAAGACGGATTGGACATGAGTCCAGGTGTGGAAGATAGAGCTATACAGGATAATGAAATATCTTTGGAGGATGTGGAGGAACCCATTATTTCACGAGTATAACCGGCACCAAGAGGCCCCGGACGACACCCGCACACTTGGATGACTATGTTCTGTATGAGTGCGCTCCGTCGATGTTGATATTGAGGATTGTACATATCCTATTATGTATAAAGAAGCGATGACTTCACCTGAGTTGGAATCATGGATGACCACCATGAAAGATGAAATGGACTTAATTAATCGAAATGGAGTATAGGCACTATGTGATTTGCCGGTAGGTAGACAATTCATAGGGTGTAAATGAGTTTTCAAGCGAAAGTACTGATCAGATGGTACACTTGAAAAGCACAAAGCAAGATTAATTGCCAAGAGTTATACTCAGCAAAACGGTATAGACTTTCAGAAAACCTATTCTTCGGTGGCGAAGTTTGCGTCGATTAGGACGATCTTAGCGATTGTTGCATATATGAATTTGGAGTTATTCCAAATGGTTGTCAAGACTGATTTCCTCAATGAAGAATTGAGTGAAGACATATATATGCGACAACGTGAAGATTTTGAGACATCAGGTCAGGAGAACAAGGTATATAAATTAAGAAAGTCTCTTTATGGCTTAAGACAGTCGTCTCATCAATGGTACTTGAAGTTCCATAGGAGGATAGTCCAATTTAGGTTTAAATCGAACAAATTGGATCCTTGTGTGTACATCAAGAATAATTAGAGTAGTTTTGTGATATTAGCACTATATGTGGATGATATCTTACTCGTTGGTAATGATGTCACAATGCTTTATGAAGTGAAAATCAAGTTGAGCAAGGAACTTGAAATAAAAGACATGAGAGAAGCATCCTATGTACTTGAAATTCAAATTATATGGTTTAGAAGCTCAAGGACATTGAGCTTTAGTTAGGAACAATATATAAATAAGATATTGAAGAGGTTTGAGATGCAGAATTGCAGGCCGACACCTACACCACTTGTGATTGAAAAAAGACTTAGTAAAAGTCAGTGTCCTAATATAGGGCAAAAATCCTTAGAGGAACCCTATGCATAGGCGATGGGTAGCTTGATATACGCGATGCTCTGTACGAGACCTGATTTGGCTTTTGCTGTAAGCCTAGTTAGTAGATTTCAAAGTAATCTTGAAAAGACCCATTGGAAGGTCATAAAGATGGTACTTTGATATTTGAAAGGTTTCGTGCATTTGAGATTGATATATCAAGCACATACACTTAAAATTGTAGGTTACTCAAATGTGAATTTCGGTGATGATATGGATGATCGAAAATCCACATCAGGGTCACTTATTCATGTTGGGTGGAGCAGTCGTTTCTTGGGTTAGCAAGAAACAAGGATGTGTGTCTAGACACACACAAGAGGCTACTGCAGACACCTATGGAGTCCGGCTCAGACGTTTCCTTTTAGAACTAGGGCTTGATCTAGTTAAAGGACAAATTCAGATGTATTGTGACAATCAGGCTGCGGTGAACTTGATTGACAGTGGAGCTAATAGTTCAAAAGGTAAACATATTGAGATAGAGTATCACTATATTCAAGATATAGTGAAAAAGAAAGAAGTGATAGTAACTTGCATGCCTACAAATGATATGTTGGCTGATTCTCTTACAAAAGGAATTCCAGCTGGTATATTCATCAAACATGTTGGTTTGATGAGACACATAAATAATTGAGTTAGTGTAAAGATTCACCGGAAAGTGAACTTCGGTATAACATCTGTAGCTAATATTACACGAATAGTTGGAGTATTAAGTTTGTGCTCGCACTACACGGACAATGGGAGTAGCGAAAGTACATGATTATATCAGTAAAGTGGGAGATGTCAGAATATGACCATTATGATCATTATGACGATAACTGTTGGAGTTATCAATAGATCATTATGATCATGATGATCATCAATGAGTGGTAAATGACGCAGGTGGAGGTGGACTCCAATGGTGGTGTGCGCCTATATATAGAGCTTCAGATTGGAGCTCTAGAACCATCAGTTGAGAGCCCCAAAATCATTAATAACATTTTCATTTTATTACAGGTTCTATATATAATATGACTAGTGATTTGACTTGTTAAGGACTTAGTGCTTTTAGGAAGAAAAGCTATTGTTATATTCGTACTAGTGAAAACTCCGGAGAACACCGTGAGGTAAAGAGTGTTCCCAAGAGAATGTTCAAAAGCTCTTTCCTAACAAAATTTACAATACAATTAGCTGATTGATTTTTTTACTATGAAAATAATAATATATTAAATAATGAAAATGTCAAAGAAATGATCTAAAATTCTCAATTGTGTGTTTCAATTGTCAAAGGTAGTTGTCATATTGTTGGAGTAGGTTGATAATGATAAATGAAGCACTTTTTTTTATTAGAGAATTAGATTCATTTAATGAGAATTAGCATCCATACATAAGATGTGTGATTGGCATTGAACTTGATGAATGTTTAGTTCCTTGCACTTAATCAATTCTATATGTTGAAGAAGAAGACAAAGTGTTGTAGTCGAATTTTTTGAAGAAGGCGACGCTGTTGAATATTTTATATTATTTAGTAGATCTTCTTTCTCTTATATTTTTGAAGGATGAATTCTCATCTATTTCATTAGTTTTATGTTTTGAAGAATTTTTATTTTAAGAGAAAAGTCTATGAACCCTTGTGATAATTAATTTTACTTCGTCAATTTTTTATGTGATACCTAGGCAACATCTTGGAGAATGAATTTTCTTGATGTGAAGTCTGATATTAGCATCCTAGAGAGAAATGATTCATATTCTATGAGATATATTTTAATGCATTGCATGCCTCTATTAGGTTAGACTGACATCCTAAAAAGGAATAGTCAAGTCTCTTAAGATTGAGGTAGTTGGTTCATCTTGAAAAGAAAATAAAATCTTCGATAGATCATAATCCTCAAAAGAATTGAAAAACTAAATTTTGATTAAATTTTATGATAAAATTAAATTAATCTCTACTTATCTCGATCAAGTGCTTGATATCATCATAAAATGTGAATTTATTTTGATCATATCTTTAACCTTATTTTTTGTATTTTATCATATCTTTTAAAAAGATTATTTTATCCAAAATCATGTGCCCCTTTTATTAGTTTATGAGGCTAGATTAGAATAATAGTCTAATTCTCGTGAGAACAATATTTAACTCATCTTGAACTGTTACTTGATCACGATTAATGTACTTGTTACCAATTATTTTAGGCTATATCAACAAGCATAAGTTTTTTAAATCATTTTTAACAAAAATAACACACCAATAATGTCCATTAGGTTTATATAATTTATTTTCCTTCTCATTCTGAAAATTTACTCTTTCTGCTTGAGATAGGTGGCTTTTTTCTCACCTTAGCATGGCAGTTAAGTACCTAAATGGCACTACATGCACCTAATGTGACTTTGCTCCTTTGTAAAGTATTTAAATTATCGAGCCAGCTGCTACATTCTTGCAGAATAATTTCACCAGATGTTTAATTTTAACGCTAAAAAAATATCTTTTTGATGTTATGATATGTTAGTTATTTTGATTGCATTTATTTGATACATAAGTTCTTTTTATAATACGAATGTATGAGAAAAAAATTCAATAATATGCTGCATGCAACCAAATAAAAAGAGAATTCTTAATACCGAAAAAGAAATCAAAGGAGTTTTATTTCCATGTAAAGTGACTTGCTTTGTAAGTCAATTGCTTTTAACCAAAACAAGGAATATTCATCGCCGAAGTTAAAAAGAACTGGAGATATCAGAGTGAATTAATTGTCAAGGTTGCTTATCCATAGATAGAATTATTGACAGTAAAACTTTCAGCTAGGAGATAAGTATAGAGGAGGGAATTATATACATAAGGAGCTCATCCTAAGTACCTATCCGACCAATATCCAATGAAGGTCGAGTCAAACAACTCAAAATCCTCACAAGCACGGCAAAATTAAGTTTGAAACAAAGGGTCACTTTGTTTTGGACTGAGAAGAAATTAAGGGCACTTTGCTCTAAATTACAGTACATATATTTTCACATGGATCGTTGAATCCTCAGAATGATTCATAGGAAGGGATATATATTTTATATATATGTGCTTTAATGTTAATGCTGCTCACTTTTTAGCTGTAATCTATAGCTCGAATCAGAGTTTACAACAAAGTTTACAAGAATATATACAAGTGTATCGATGAATAATGAAAAGTAAATAATTCTTACGGATTATTAATTTTATACGGAAAATTAGTTTTCTATTCTAATATATATATATATATATATATATATATATATATATATATATATGGGGCACTTTTAATGTAGCACACTTTAAGTGTAGTTAATATAGCGCAACAAAAAATAACGACATTATGTCTATAAAAAATTTTGAACACTATTTATTTATACAGGAAGTATTATTATTTTTTGTACAAGTGCACTCATATTTCTTTATATATATATATATATATACGCGCACGTGGTTTCATATATATAGGGGGGGCATATACATCTTTTTCCTTCTCTTATGGCTACAATAATTTTTAATAAAAAAATTAACCATTAGCGATGAATTCCTTTTAGCTCGATTTTCCCAACTAGAATTGTAGGGAAATAATACTCTGTCCAACTCGATTATAATTAAAACCCACTATACGGTACATTTTAAATTAATGTATGGTTCTAAAAAATGGGGCTATTATGACCAATCACCATCCCTTACTTCCTTGGGGCTGTTTGAAGAGGATCGACTTATCAGCCATCTTAAAAATATGAGTTAAACTTATTTATAAGTTAAAATTACTTATAAGTAAATTTTAAAAAATCTCCATATTTAATAACTAAAAAAATATACTTATAAGTTATTAGATAACTACTTATAAGTTGAAAAAAATAAGCAGGATCCTCCCTAAGTATTTTTAAAATTGTTGCCTTAATAATTTTAACCATCTATATTACTCTTTTATCCATATTTTTAATATTATTATCATATAACTTTAAGGATATATTAGTCAATATTTATTTTAACAAATATTATAAATACTTATTGATATTATCAGTATTTTTATCAAAATATATAACTACTTATATTTTAAAATAAGTAGAGCATGTTTGGCTAAGCTTATAAGTAGGTTAAAATTACTTATAAGTAAATTTTAGAAAATCTCTATGTTTGGTAACTAAAAAAATATACTTATAAGTTGTTAGGTAACTATAGTTTTAACTAACTATATTACTCTTTTATCCATATTTTTTAATATTATTAAATATAACTTTAATGGTATATTAGTCAGTATTTATTTTAACAAAAATTACAACTACATATTATTATTATCAGCACTTTTATCCAAACATGTAACTATTTATATTTTAAAATAAGTATTAGTACTTAAAATGCTTATCAGTATTAGTGATTATCAGGTATTTTTTATCAGCTAAGTCAAACAGGCTCAAATGCTATCAGCATTAGTGCTTATCAGCATTAGTGCTTATCAGATATTTTTTATCAGCTAAGTCAAACATGTCCTTAATAACGAGTGAAAGTGGCTTATAAGTCTAAATAAAGAATACTTATCAGCCGACCCCAGCTTTTCTTTTTCCAACTTATAAGACATGAGTGTGACCGAGTAATGACCCAAAAATAACAGTGATCAAGGTCAGTATGTATTTGTCTTTATCATTTATAACTATTATCTCATATATAAATTGTAACACCCCCAAACCCACACCCTGCCAGATGACAAAAAATGGACCAGGGAGTGTCACGTCTATACTATCTTTGACCAATAACATGACAATATTGACAAGTCAAATAAAATAAAAACTCTTTTGCGGAAGACTTTACTAATTAATGAAAAGGTTCAACAATAAAGTGCGGAAGACTTAAGCAAATAACATAATCTGGACCCAACATAAAATAACTGCTCTGCTATAGTCTGAGAGCTTATTACAACTCAATGAGAGAAAAACTAAGACTCGAACTCCATGTGCAACTAGAACACCATC